>WOGR01004075.1:0-15128 GCA_015342045.1 Leptinotarsa lineolata | reverse complement strand
TCAGGGATTTCAAATCATTTTACAAATTTTTAGACAATGGAAGTCCGAACTGCTGAAATTTACCACGAAACATTGTCATTCACCTTCAAACAAACATACTGGGTGTTTCATTTGAAAATATCAAGTTTCTGATATTTAAAGTTTGGCAATTCAATACCTCTGTATAAAATCTCCCGTTTGAGAAGTTTGACTTTCAATCCTCATCGACATTCCATCCCGCTCTTGGTATTGCATGTCTTGAACATTTCTACTCAGATTCATAAAGTTTTTATGGTGGCATTTACCGCAAATTTTCGAAAAAAGGAAATACCCCCTCGTTTGAAAAAAACGAAGATTATTCTTTCTCTTGAAGATGATCACTTGATGATTGAAACACGTGTCGAGTTCTAGGTTCTGATGTGGTGTTTTCAATAGATGTTGAGTAACACATTATTTCAAGTTGTTGTTTCACATAAAAACTTTGATAGTGTCCAAAATTAGATACACTAGTATTATTTTTCTCATTTCGTACTCAATGAATATTCATTATAATTGAATGAAGTTTTTCAATTTTTCCACTGGTGAAATATTGGACAGGAATAACCACGAACTTTCCATAAACAATTTTCAATTTTTTTTCTCTGCAAAATACTGGTATAATATGGTTGTTTTTCTTTCATTTTTGACTTTTGGAAAAATTGAGTGCAAAAATTTATTCATCCCAAATTGCTCGTCAGATAAGCCAAAACATTTTTCTAATACGAGAAATAGTGAAAATAGCGATCATTCAAAAAAAAATAATTTCTTTGTCGATATTCACTGACCAATACTTGAAGAAGTAATTATGCAATTATTTTTTTTACGATTTTTTCAAAACATTATTTTCCTGTCAGATTATTAGAATTTAAAAAAAACAAATTCTCTCATGAACAATGTACCTATTTGTTTGCTGAGGACAATCTATTGTTGTTTATTGTAAAATGTCATTTGTTCACTGTACAATGTATCTTCATTGAAAATTGATGAAAAGCTTGCTGATGTGGCTTTTCTCAATAGGAAAACGAACCAATAAAACAATTCGAACAAAAATTCATCAATAATTTATTTGTGTTTGTAACTTCTCAACATTTTGATTGTTCGTGAATAAGTGGACAGAGTAATATTTTCAATTATTCTCCATAGGATTTTTTTTAGAAACTCCAGGTTTCTTTTTGAAATTTATCAAGGTTCTTAATGTAAACCTTCAATTTGGGAAAAATTGTCAATAAATGAAAGTATAATTGAGATGAAAATTGCGATGAAAACTTTTGCTGGATGGGATGATTGTTTATTCAACTACACATCAAATATCTAATTTTTTTTCAATATTCATATTTGACTGGTTTTATTTTTGTATGCGCACGAATCGGACATTGCGAGTGCGCTAAACCACTTGTTTATGAGTTTCAGCCGAAGTACTTGTTTTCACCCGTATCTTCATCGCCCAATCGAAATTATGCATCTTGGCTATATAGAAATTATGTGAAACATCACTTGTGAACTAGACTAAATATAAGATTGTCGACAATAAAGTAAAAATGTCATTAGCAAAAGGATTACTGAGTGCCAGAAGGGCTATTTTTTTGACATATCTGTATATACTAACGGCTTCTAGCAGATCTGCTAAATGCAGAATAGATACACTAAGAAAACCTGCACTCTGCAGGTGTTCTTGGTGTAAAAATGAACGTAGATAGGGATCCATATATGAAAGTAGTTAAAATAGTTAAAGCAGTTGCTTTCATGTTAGATAAAAACTGTTCAAAATCAATAAATAAAATAATGATAAAAAAAGAGAGAAGAAATGAAAGGAAGTACTGAAGACTTTCTCACGGCAATAACAATAATATGCTCAAGAACTAAAATTAAATCAAAAACAACTCAGCTTACTGGAAAAAATGACATGGCTTTCCAGGTTTCAGATCTTGGGAGCAATCATAGATTATTTGGAGAAAAATCTTAGTGAATATGGAAAAACCGGCATCAAAAATATGAGAGCTTGTGAAATCAGATATCCGAAAAGGTGAAACACGTTCAATGTGTCTATGTCTACATTAGTCTATGGTGCACAGACTAATGTTTGTGGACAGTCTCATCTTTATAAAAAAGTTGATATAGTTTTCTGATTGATTCGGCCGTTATTCCATGAGGAACCATAGTAATTTCATAAACTACACCTTACGATTCGACCTCCACAAACTTCATTCAAACAATATATCAGGAAATAGATGTAATAATATAGAATTTGATATTTTAGATTCTAATGTAAGAGAACGAGTTAATCAAGTCATTCATAAAAAGTTAAGAAAAACTAAATTCTCCAATTGGAAAGAAATCACCTCCAGTTATTACAAACAAATTCACGAATCATAAATTCCATGACAGGTCCATAAATTCATCGAAGATTCAGTTTACAGACACGGAAAAGGAGTTGGTGGGGAATAGTTTCAAATATAACATTGAAAATGAAAATAGCGCTAACAACTTGGAAATTTTGAAAATCGTAACAGAAATGACATTAGGAAGGACATTGAGTAACATCAATAACGTCACATATCACAAACTCAGAATTTTTGAAAGGAGGTAGTTTTACGAATGAATTGAAGTTATACACGCAGTAAAATCAACAAAAATGATGTTACATTGACTAGGCAACACTGTGGTTGCTTTTGACCGAATCGGCTACATCCAAAAAACTCTAGATTGCTTGAATTTAGGAAATTGTGAGATGTGGAAACGTGATCCAACTAATTTTTTCCAAAAACAAGTGGTGATGAACCTCCAAATTCCAAAATTATAGTCACTCATAAAATTACACAGAGTTATCCGATCAGACCAGTGGTTTCCTTTGTTACTACACCATCAGTGAAATCTTCAGTCTTCAGAATTCATATGAAAAAGAGGACATAACTCTACCAGTCAATGCAAAATTAACTATCCTGTGATGTGCAGAATCTATTTTCCAGCATACCTCCTCATGAAACTATTACTTTACTAATAGAATTATTAGATAAAAATAGAGTGAACCCGGTTGTGAAACAAGAAATCATTGACCTTCTGTCCTTATGCATGAATGCGATTCGAGACGTTTTGCCTATTGATGAGTTAGATTTGGATAATCAGAATCAATATTATCGAACTTTAACGTACTTTGGACAAACAACAGAAAAAGTTTCTCTTTGATTGACGTCTTGTTCATTTTGTGGAAATTCATGTTCACTGATAGTACACCATAAAAACACACTTTTGTCTATTTTCCACGACAGTTTTTTATTTGTTGACTAGTTTCGGTCATTACATCATTTTCAAAATTCACACCATAAAACAAATAAAAAACTATCGTGGAAAATAGACAAAAGTGTGTTTTTATACTGTACTCTCAGTGAACAGAAAAAGTAACTTCATTTTTGAGTAAACGAGATATTAAAATTGCGAATAGAGCAAATAATACGTTGGGAATGTTAATTAAAAATCATAAAGACAAAATATCCAAATTCGAGAAATCTGGAGTATACAAATTGTAAAATAGAATGTGTCCGAAGGTATATATGTATTGGTCAAACTGGCAGAACATTCAAAAATCGTATACAGGTGCATCATATGAGCTATGTAAATAAGAAAACATATTCAACATATTTATCTTTCAGTAGAAAATCATATTTTTAACGAAGAGCTAGAAATTTCACACATAGAAAATAAAGGTTTGAATTAGAATTATTTGGAAGCAATGGAAATTCATGAACTCAAAAATTCAAATATTCTAATGAATGACTGAGTTTGAACAGGTCACCATTATTGAAATTGTTTTCTCAAAAAACCGATGAACTATTATTTATTATTGATGTATTATGCTTCAGGTAATTATAATTGAAGAGGTACCTCAGGTTTGGGTAATTTTATGGAGTGATCACCTGTAGAGGTAGCCTTAATTTTGGTTACCCGGTGAATATAAATATTAGAGTAAGAAAAAGCTTGTAGTATTTAATTCACTTTTGAAAAAGCTACTGTGATAGCAAAACTTGTCCTGATATATTGTTTAAATGGAATTTGTGGAGTTCAAATCGTAAAGTGTTGTTTATGAAAAAAATTTAAATAGGTTTTCGTCGTTTACTTAACATTAACAATGATTGACAAAAGCCTAATCACCATTTTTTTCAATCGAGGTTTGACAAGAAAATAAAGTATTAAATAAAAAAGAATTCGAATAAGTATTTCATCATCGTGAAATACACTTGTAAAATTCTGAAGTAATGAAATTATGAATTTGGAAATTGAGGAAAAGTTCCTTTTTCACATGCAAGTTTCCTTCCAAAAAAATGCTTTTTGATAACTCAACAATGAACAGAGTAGATACTTACACAACATTCTCTGAATTGCTTCGCGTCGATGGGGCTGGTGAAATTCAAACCCCAAGTGTCATTGGTCATGGGATCTCTCCAGTAAACGAAGCAATCTGAAGCTTGTCCTATTCTCGTTCCTAAAAAAACATTCATTCAGGTTCCATGTCAATTTGTAAATGACTTTTTTTTAAGTGGTTTGCAAGTCAATCGACGTAAACAAAAAAAATGAGCAATGCAATGGATGTTGTTGAGGATCAATTGGTACAGGGCGATTTAGTTGGTGATTGATTCTCAAAAAATGATTGCAGTGTTGCCAAGAGAACTTTCAGAGCAAATATTATATGAGGAAATCGTGAATTGTGTGTGTTTCCCATGTACCTGCCGATCGTATATCTCAAATTTTCAGTGTAGCTGAATATCAAATAAGTATTTCTTTTCCAACTGAGTCTCTAGAAATAACTATAAAATATATCAATCATTTGAATTCGGTGCTCCGATTATTCTAGAAGTGACTATTCAATTACGTGAATTTCTTCTAGATATTATCAGTGACGTGAAAGTCCGAGATAAGATACGAAAAGTGGAACATTTCAATGGTTATGAAAAGCAGGGTATTTTGAAATCTACGAAAATTTTCAAAATTTTGTTAGAATTGAAAAACTATATTTATCATTGAGAAAGCGATTGCATACTCTGAGAAAAATCTAATGTTCATGCTTCAGATAGTAGCACAATTTGTGAGTAAGCTGAAAGAAACCACGAAATTTACACATACAGGGTGTGGCAACGAAAACAAAATAGATCGAATACCTACAAAACACATGTTTTCTGAAGATAATGTAGAAAAACGTCGATTTGTAATCCAAGGGAGACATCACAACCTCAACTTTCATACCTCTCCTACCACCCTTCGTTCACTATCACCCAAACAATTTGAATAGGGAAAGTAGTAAGTATGACACATCATCGAAAAGGTAATTTCATGAAGAATTTGGCCATGCTAACTCCATAACTTTCTACTTTGGCGCCCTCTTTCGGGAAAAAAACTGTTTCGTTTTCCAAATTATGATATTTCATGGCGACTCCACAGTGGCTGACAAGATTTGCAATTATGATCCGATTTGATTCAAAATTGATAAGTGGTGGTTTTCAGGGTCAGAAATTATGTCAATGCAAAAAAACAAAATGGTGGCTTCGGAATGGCGGACAAGACTGGTGATTGTGATTCGAATCGATTCAAAATTGTCATATGGAGGGTTTTCAGTATGACTAAAAAATTAATCGAATTTATGAAAAAAAGCTTTTCATTCAAATGCGCTAAAGAGAAAATTATATTTTTCATTTGATGTGCGACATAAGTTATTTGTGCGTAAAAAAATCAAAAGAGTACCTATTTTGTACTCGTGGCAAGTTTTTCTTCATCTTCTTATCGCATTTGAAAGCTTTTTATTCAATTCTATTCAATTCATTCCAGTCATTCTGAAAATCTGTACCAAAAATCCCCACAATTCAATTTTGAATTGAATCGGACCATGATTACAAATTTCATCCGCCATCCTGGACCTGCCATTTTATCGTTTTTTCTTCAACGAAAATTCCATGATGCATTGTCATCGCAATAATGAACACCTACCAAAGTTCCAGTCTCGGTTCAAGGTGATCGGACAACTAGAGGTGGGTCAAAAGTCAGCTGCAAGATTTGTCTCACACATACATCCATACTAACTACTCGGGAGAGAGTTGAATAGAAGCTTTAAAACAACCCTGCATAAATTCAAATCCAATAATCCCAAACTACATTAATTCACACTAGATGCTCGAAGTGTTTGCCATATTGAGCATTTCTGGAGTTATTTGGCGACATTCGTACCTTCGGAATGAAAATTGACTCATTAGACCTATGTATTGCTATAATAAAAAAGCTTTTGTTTCAGTGCATATGTGTCTCAGTTTCTTGTCAGTGGTACTTCGGGTGGAAGTAGCTGTTTTAGGACAGTATCCAACTGTTAGTAAACGAAAGCTTGCCGAATTATCTAGAGTAAGTTGACGTTCCGTGGGACGAATTTTGGAAGCTCACAGATTCCAACCATATAAAATTAAATTGAATCAGGAACTCAACAAAGACGACTTTGAACGATGCATACAATTTTGTGAAATCATGAGTGAACGTGCCATACAAGATCCAAATTGCGTTTTCAACATTTGTTTTCCGGATGAATGCAGTCTTTACCTCAACGGGATTGTCAATCGACATATTCGTTGGTATTGATAAGATTGCAATCCAAGAGTTTCACCAAGTACATACGCAATATCCGCAAAAACTAAACGTTTGGGCGGGAATATTTGGCGATCGAATTATTGGTCCAATTTTTCTACCAGGTGATCTGAATAGGGATATGTATTTGGAATTACTCGAAGATACCGTTGATCCACCGTTAACGGACTTGATAGAAAACGATGAGCGATACCTTGAGAATCACCTAATATTCCAACAGGACGGAGCTTCTTTACATTTTGCTGTAGGCGGTTCGTCAGAACCTAAATGAAAGATTTCCTAGACACTGGATTGAATGAAGAGGATGCATTGAATGCCCACCCCCAGATCTCCCGATTTCCCTAAGATTACTTTTTTTGGGGCCATTAAAAAAGTAAAATATACGAAATAACCCCAGACATTCTCCAAAACCTCAGACAACGTATTGAAACGAAATTATACTCTTGTATGGCAATGAATGGAAAACACTTCGAGAATCTACTGTGAATTAATGTAGTTTGGATTGATCTTAGTTTAGTTTATGCACAATTTTTGAATTTTCAAGTTCATGCAATGCAATGTTGATTTTTTCAATTTTTATCCGTTTCTCGTGAATTGTTCACATTATCTTTCAAATTCAATATCATAAGTTGGAATACGAAATAATTGTTTTTCCCGCAATAGGATGCCAAAATGAAAAGTTAGGTAACGAACACTCACATGTCTGAATTACTTATGGAATTACCTTTTCAATGCTGTGTCACAGTTAGTACTTTCCCTATTCAAATTGTATGTGACTAAGGGGCGGGGAGAAAGGTATAACAGTTGAAATTACGACAGAAAGATTTCCCCTTTCGATTTGAAATTGACGTGTTTTTGCATTATTATCACAACACATGTGTTTTGAAGAATTCGTTTTTGGTGCCGGGTCGAATCGAACCATAATTACAAATTTCGCCTGCCATCTTGTTTTTTGCATCAACGAAAAAATCATACTTTTCGACCCTGAAAATCCCCACTTACTAATTTTGATTCGAATTACAAACTTCTTCCACCGTCTTGGAGCTATCATCTTGAATTTTTGCTTTGATAAACAATTCATAATTTCTGACCCTGAAAACCAACACCTATCAATTTTCAATCAAATCGGACCATAATTGCAAATCTTGTCCACCATTGTGGAGCCGCCATTTTGTTTTTTTCCTTAGAAAAATTCCATAATGTATTGTCACCGAATTAATGTCACATTAGCTTGCATATGAAGTATCATAATTTGAAATACGAAACAGTTTTTTTTCTCGCAAGAGGGCGCCAAATTAGAAAGTTAGGTGGCGAAAATTGACATGGCTGAATTCCCTATAAAATGACTTTTTTAATGATATGTCACACTTACTACTTTCCCTATTCAAATTGTTTGGGTATAGTGACCGAGGGTAGGAGGAGAGGTATGACAGTTGTGGTTATGATAGGCCCACTTGAAGGTCATCTGATAAAATTTTCATTCTGAATTCCGGAAAGGCTGATTTCAATATAGACAACTTCAGGCTGATGATCCGATAGACACTATTATCATAGAACACTGAAAGCCGGTAATCTGTTCATTGGCCTTGACAGTTGCAGCGTTTTTGATGCCATTGAGATCCCTCGATGCTTCACTTGTAACAAATTTCATCATTCTTCAAGAAATTGTGATAGGCAGCTTTCCTGTCTACTGTGTGGTGACAATCACACAGTTAAAGCATGCAGATCGCAAATACGTAAATGCACCAGCTGCGTTAAACTGGCGAATGAAAATATTTCAACGAATCATTCAATGTGGGAAAAGGAAAATTATAATGCTCACCAAACTGCAATAGAAAAATTCAAAAATTATGTGCTTGGCTATCTGTAGCAATCATGAAGTATCAGATTGGTCTGCGTCTTTCCATGATTCCACCCTACGAAATGAGAACTACCCAACATTTTATTATCAAAATACTTGTGGTTTGCGCTCTTAAACAGACCAGTTTTTCAACACAATTTCAATGAATGAATGCCCGTGTTGACAGAAACTTGGCTGGACAACTCTGTCAGAAATGAAGAGTTATTTCCTAACTGCTAAGAGGTACGTATACTGCTATGATAAAAAATTCTCTGAATGCAATTGCTCAAGAGATGGAGGAGCTCTTAATGCAGTTACTGATTCGTTCGTCTCCTCACGGATTGATTCAACACTACTCATTCCTCAATTATTAATCTCTGTAGACATTGTTATGGTGAAAATAATATCTGACTCAAATTCGTTATTTATGATCGATATTTAGGTCCTTTCCTCTTTGTCTATGTACATTATTTTTTTCGAAACTGTTACCAGCATCCAAGTTGCCTAACACAATAGCATTTTCATCACGGATGACTCCAATATCCCCTCGTATACTTCGTTTTCACAGAGTGACCAACTAAACGCGATAAATATTTCATTGAATAATTTTCAGGAATCTAGCAATTTGCCACAGCATAACTTCATTTACAATAATTATGGGAGAATATTTAAATTCATACTGTTCTGTAACAATACTGAGTGTTGTGTCGAGAAATCATCGGACCCACTAGTAACTGAAGACAAACATCACCCTACATTGAATATACACTGCAAATCGAATATAACTCATTTTGAAAAAAAAAACTGTGATATTGAGTACAACTTTAAAAAAGCAAATTTTCTTATTGCAAGTATTGACTGGACCTCTCTTGAAGTTTTCGATAGATCAAATGATGCTTGTACTCATTTTTACGGGAAAATCTTCAACGTATTGGATCAATGTGTACCCTTACGATCCGGTAACTTCAAGCGTAAATAGCTACCGTGATTCGGCAATGAAATTATTAAGCAAACTCGTCTTAAGGCTGAGTATCGGCATTTATTTAAAAGCAGAGGTGATGTTGTTGCCCGGGAACAATTTGTACGTCTGAGGGCAAAGTTAAAGTCTGACGTGGACAACGCATACAAAAAATTTGTGAAATCCGCTGAACATGACATCAAAGACAATCCAAATAAATTCTGGGCATATATAAATAACGAAAAAGCTTCAACCAGCATTTCGGACAGAATGTCCTACGAAGTACAAACTTTAGATACTCCTCAAGATATTTTCAATAGCATTGCTGATATTTTCTCAAAATTATATATCACTATCTCTTCAACCGGATTGAGTGATGACCATCCATATTCACAAGTGTCGAACATTCATTTCTTAGAAGAAAATGAAGTGTTGGTTGCTTTGAAACAGCTAAAACCGAAAATTACAACGTTCCGACAGTATCCCTGCACTGATTGTCAAGATTGTGAGAGGTCGCTCAAAAATCACCAACCTTTTCAATATTATCCAATATATTTCTGAAAACAACATTAGCATATCCCAAACTGATGTCATATATACGGACTTCTCTGAGGCGTTCGATAGACATCACGGATTGCTGCTATCGAAATTGTACAGGTACGGCTTTTCTCAGAACCCCATTCAAGTTTCCCTATCATACTTCATTGACAGGCGTCAGTGAAGTATGATAGGACCTAGGTTGCTTCCACATTTCTTTGATGCCATCATAAACGACATAGTTGAGGTCATTGACATAAACTATTTGATGTTCGCGGATGACCTGTGGTGGTGTTTTCGTAACAATCTTTCTTTAAACGCGAGTAAATGTAATGTAATGACATATACACTAAAAAATCGGTCATTTTCATATCAATATTTAAAAAACGATATTCTACTTCAACGGCCTTTCACATTCACCGATCTAGGTGTTACCTTTGAAACAAAACTTTTCTTCGTGTCATACATTGAAGCCACTCTGTCTACTGCAAACAGGATGTATAGATTTATTGTGCGAATCTCTAGAGATTTCTCGGATCCATCTACATCGAAAACCCTATACTATGCCTTCACCAGATCAAAATAAGAATATGCATCCATAAACTGGAATCCATCTCATAAGTTGTATCTAGAGAAAGTTGAATCAGTACAACGTTGTTACCTAAAACTTCTCTCCTATAGATCAGACAACATCTATCCACCAGTTGGATTTCCCCATAGTGCATTATTAGCTAGACATGCTATGAATGGCTTGAGTTTCCGTCATGAATATCACCCCACAATTTTTCAAAACAAATTAATTATTCAATTATTGACTCACATATTCTGCAAAAACCTAATTTCAATGTACCTAGACCAACGTCTAGAGTAGATAATCATTTTTATCTACCAACACCACAACAAATATTCTAAAACGTTCACCTCTACATAATATGTGTGTCAAATGCAATTCAGCAAGTTGTCAGCTCGAGATTTTTTACTGTTCCATCTCTGCTCATTCTGTATGTATTGTTTTTACCTTATAACTTATTGCAATTGTATCGTATTGTTGTTCGACTTATATCCCTGTTCTGTAGTTGGATGTAACCTGTCGAACTGTGTATAAATAAATGAATGAATACCTCCTGTTTTTAAAGGGGATGCAAACCGACATAGTACAAATTTTTATACACATCCTAAACTGTCATCATCGTTATCTCTATTCAAGAAAATGTCGCGAACAGCTGCAGATGAAGGTGTAAGCATAATATCAGATCTGTCATCTCTCTATTGAGAGTACCTATGACTAATTGCATATCAGTTTGGGTAACAAACGCTGAAATGAGAAACATTATCAATTACGTATCAAATGAAAACAAAAGTGTTGATATCTTGAATTATCGATCATAGTAAAAACTGTCTCTGAACATGTGCATAATAATTGAGATTATTTTTTCTTAAAGAGTGAGTTATGTATCGAATCAAAATAATTGGACAAACACTGCTAATGCAATTTCTTGTTTGTATCTTGCAATCTTTAACTCATTGTTCATTAAGAACTGAACCCTTGGTTGAGAACGATAAAGTTTTCAAAAACAAAGTATCTATCTATCATATATTTTTGTACTTGACGCTTTCTCGTACGAGCACTTGCACGCGACTCTATTTTGTACGAGACATGTGACAATTTTTTTTTCATGATCGATGTTAGTTCTTCTATTTGATATTCCAAAGTATGCCTTAATTTAAATGGATCGCCAATAATACTTTTCCTGGAAAGAGTTTTCACTTTCGAAACGAACGGAACTTATGATAAAGTATTAAAGAAACACTTTATTGTGAGATTTTCACTACACAGTTTTACAAAAACGCAATACCTGTTTCGCTATATAATAGCTTCTTCGGACTTGTTATTCAGTAAAGATAAACCTGAAGAAGCTATTGTATAGGAAAAAACGTGTTGCGTTTTTGTAAAACAATATCGTGAAAATCTCACATTGAGTTATTTCTTGAAAACGTCATGTATTTTCTTCAAGTATCGGCCGATTCTATCAAATATTATAATGAAGTAACGTCCGGAATGAATCTGCCTGAATTGAATTGAAATAAATTAAATTGAAACTAATTGAATTATACCATTCATTTTACTCAATCATGTTTTATTTGAATCAATTCACTTACGTGTACTTTTGTTATATAATGCTAAAACCTAGATTAGGTCCTAGTTTCAAATTATGATACTGTGTCACTATTTAAACATTCATGTATGAAAATAATTTTGGTTGAGTGATAGAATAGCGTGAGCTAAACTCCGTCAAAATAGAAATAAAGACCATTTATCATTATTATCTAAGTTTGCGCTGGTTGGGCCCCACTTCTTGGAGCCCCAATTCATTCAGGGGGGCGCGCCAGCATTATCAACCAACAACCACTTTCCACACCGTGGGGTGAGTGATATTTGGGTCCGAGAATCATGTGCCCTGAGCAAGCGCAATGAGTCAAGGATGACAGCCTTCCGGCCAAGATTTCTGTCTCAGTACGGCAAACTGGCATGATTTTAATATTCGAAAACATCATTCTATCAGGGACTGAAATAATCAGAAAAATCATCCAGCCAGAGGGTTTGGATAGAGTCTCCGGAATTCGAAGAGCGTATCTCGATATTTCATTCGTTTCCTTTTCTCCTTTAGGACGACATTCGTCTCGCCAGGAGCTGAAAACACGACAAATATCGTATTATTCTGGTGGTCGAGAAGGACTATATCAGGCTTATCAGCTTGTATGAGCCTGAGGATGGGGAACGAATAGTTCCAATAAATATGGCATTTCTCGTTTTTCACAATGGATTTAATATCCCCGAAGCGTAGGACAATACCGGTGTATCGTTAGTACCGTAAGAGTGCTGTTGGTGGTAATACAGCACTTTTAGGGGCGCGTTATGTCGATAGATATAGGTTGAGACCGCATATGCTGAACATGCTTACAGCAAGGACATTAGAGCTCCAGACGCTTCGCGGCAGGCCCTGCACCTTGTGTCAGGAACCTCTTTACTCATCACACGACTGCGATAGACAAGGATATTGAAGACACTATCCTGGCAGGCCATGAAGAACCCCTTGGTTTCTGACTTCAGCTCACTCGACCTGGGGTCAGGGGTTTTGATGAGCCACGGTTTTCAATGTTTTTGAGTAAGACTCCATGCATTGGCTTATTCTTGTGTGACCACAGACGTGAAGGGATCTCTGCGGCTTTTATATGTGCCTTTTTCTAAATGGGTTCTAGCTCGATGACAGAGTTGTGATCACCTCGTTCAGTGTCGAAAACTAAATCTAGTTCACCAGCTGCTCGTGCAGATGCCCTAGAGGAATGCTTCAATTCCTGCTCTCTCATGGACGCGGACCATGCATAGAAGTAGTCGTGACGACTTTACAGGCCCCATCCAGTACCATTCTGTCATGTAGACACTCAAAAATTTACAGCCTTCCTGTTGTCGGGGAAAGTATAACTGTGGAAGGGACGATTTGGGATGCAAACTCCTATGGAGGTGCATTATTTTTGGGGTCTTTACGTCGAGTTGATGCAGCTCCTTCCGAGTCCACTATACTACTCCAGAGTAAGATTATAACGGCGAGTATATTTGTTGCAGCAACTTTGTACCTTCCTTATAGTTCCGATGACCAGATCTGTCTGAGTTTGTACTGATATTTGCCGCGGAGAGAGTTTTTCACTGCTGTTACCTCTTGTGAATGGCGTTGTGCTACCCAGAGATAGGTATTCTCTCCTGAATCCAGATGTTACAAGATGCTTCCATCTACGAGCTGCACATCTTCTTCGTAGTCCCACACCGTCCTCTTTTGAGATGGACCGTTGCACATTTGTCTATTCCGAATTGCATACCGATATCATGCGTGTACTTTTCCATTACCCACAAGGGCCATTCATTATTTTTATTTATATCACAAAGGAGGCTGCGGTGATATAACTGGAAATGAATTATACAAAACCCAAATTGAAAAATTATTCTTGAGAAACTGATTATTTGAGGTATTTGGAGAAAATATTTTATGAGTTCACAATTCTCACTTAGTATCAAATGTTATTTCATTTACTTGCCATGACATTATGAGACTTGAAACAACTCACTCATATAAACAGTTCACACCTGTATGGGAACGAATAGATGAATAAATGAAGACAATTTCATAATAAAATTTAATCGAGCTGAAATCTAAAATAACTCCCATATTCAATAAACTCGTGATGAAAGATCATCACCTTTGGCGATAATGAACGTTCTATAATTCAAAAATTTAACTATATTCTGAAATACTCACCAGGTTGTACAAGTCGCACATCCAGAATCTTGTCCACCTGCGAGTTATAGGCTGTGATGTGAAAAACGCACTCCGGTGAATCTTGAATACAGGTTATGTTTACTGGTACGAGATCTTCACTGACTTGCTGCCACTTAACAGTTCCCGCGCCACTTGCTGATACGTGGAAAACCTCCGCCCATAACCTGTAACGGAGAACCATTAGGCAAATTTCGTAGTGAACATTTACAAAACACAAATTTCCAGTTCATTTAATGGAGATGCACAAGCACTCCTGAAAAATCCTTAAAACTCGTGGGCGGTATCTTTGCAAAAGTAGAAATTAACGTTGTCTCAGGAAGTTTACTACACATCTCTATAAGTGAAGTTTGACGTATATCAAGTTTAATCTCAAAGCAATGAAAAGCCGTATTTGCTCGCATATTTCTGACATGTACACCATACATGAAATTAATGTTGCAGTACTAGGCCTCGTTGGCTAAACAAAAAATACTCAGTCTTTGACTTAGTTTTTCCAAACATCAAGAGTTTTTTTCAGTATTCTTCATCGACCCAAATTCTACCCATTCAAGATGATTTTGATAAAAGAGTTCAATATTGTTTTACACCATACGTTGCACGTATTACTGTACCTCGCACGCCAAAATCACACTCACTATCCCAAAATATTTTGGATAACCATATTATAGAGACACATTATTTTCGAAAGAAAATCTGAATAGTGAAACATATTTCTATTTTTCAATCAAGTTTTTCCAACCGATAATAACGCCATCTAGTTACATTCTCTATAGTGAAATGGAGTAGTTTTTCAACAAGATGAGTCTCCTTCACATTGCGGAGTACC
>WOGR01004074.1:0-15129 GCA_015342045.1 Leptinotarsa lineolata | reverse complement strand
TATATAGGTCACCCCTTGTGACTGGGCAAAGGTTGTACAATAAACTTCCGGCCGAAATTAAATCATGTGTAACACTGAAATCATTCAAACAGTGTCTCAGAAAGTACCTGTTGAAAGGTGGATTTTACTCCCTGGAAGAGTTTTAGATTTAGTCCTTGATTAATTATTTCCATTTGATTTTTATGACAAATTCTATACATATTTCTGCATGTCATTAAAAAATAAAGTATTATTATTATCATTATTATCTTGCTTAGTAAAAATCAAGAATAGTGTATAAAAACCAAATGAGAATCACAATTGTTTTTCGGTTTTGTTTACATTGTGAATTACTGCAACTCTTAACAATAAAAATTATGATAACTAAGTATGTAGGTATTTGATTATGGAACGAATATAAAGTTGAAATACCTTGAAAAATATCTCAATTTGTCGAAATGAAAATAACCATCTATTTCAACAATCAACATATTGTTACAAAATTTTGAAATTAAAACTAGCATTGGCCTTGGTAGAAAATATGTTATCATGTAGAAAAGACGCGAATGATTCATTAACTACCAAAATAATATAAAATATGAGAAAATTCTATAGTTACATGAACTAATAACTAATTCAATTTCAATGCTGCATGTAGGAAGGGAATACTTCGGTACATGCAAAGTTGGTGAGTATAATGAGTTCTGTGAACCAAAACTATTTACACCCTCATTCTTTTCTCAATCAGAATTTACTGATATCTACCTTAAACCCTCCACAATATGCCAATCATTGACATCGCTCATAAGCCACCTGTTTTTTTTTTGTTCCAGCACTCCAAAGAGTTCAAAGTCTTGGAGTAAAATAAAGTCTGCCCAATGTTCTTCTCTAACGGATCCCGTCCTACCAGTGAGTAGTAATAAGATTTATAGCAGAATTAACGAATCACCACAAATACATTTAGAGGCCTACAACGTTTTACTAGATTCTAGCAATAATCTGAAAAGCACTATCAAGGAATACAAAACGTTACTGCAACAGAGAGAAGAAATCGTTTCAGATAATTATGATACACTCATTGTGAAACACAACGAGTACGATAGCACTAAGGTAAAGTTTTTGTTTTTTTAATACTTAGTTAAGAAATTGCATCTCCTTTGTGAAATGAAACTGTTCATAACTGCAAGAAGGGGATAATATTTATTGACCATTCAAAATATTGTTTGATAGTTTCTTATATTCCATAAAGAAACTTGTTCCTGGCAACATATTTCAAAGCTATCTAGAATAATTTTGAAATACTACACATACAACACGAATTACATTGTTTGTACCAAATTGAAAAAGGGCTAATCAGGAAAAATCTTTTGTAGAATATGGAACAATAAGAATATCTTGAGTGTAAATTATTCATGTAATCATTTTTCCTCATTTATTTCCTTATTTCTTTTCATTTCATTCAAGTTTCCTCAGTTTCTTCATTCTCAACTACGTCCAAGAGAGATAAATATTTTCCTAGTCATCATACCATCTGGATTTACTGGATGCTCTCAAAACTCCTTGGATGAATGATGCCACGAAGTATACTGGATTAAACCCTAAAGGCATTTGTGCAAAATTTCTCACAGGCGTCATTTTTGCAGAATCGTCTCGTTGTACAATAGCAAAAACTAGTTGAAGGTCATCCTCACCTTTCTACACATGTCTTCAAATTTTACCTTGGTCTGATCTGCATGCACTGATAGGGAGTAAACCTTCCGAAACCAAACCAAAATAAAAATAAAAAAATCAATAAATTGATGTATGTAGCCGTTACTACGTGGTAAGAGATTATCATGAAAAATGAGAAAATTCACAAAAAAATTAAAATTCTTTATTGCCTATTTCTCCATAAATCTAAGGTCCAATGTACAGAGTACAATATTTACATCTCTCCCACAAACGGGAATATGTGGGGAACAGGAAAAGAAACTTCAAATCATCTGAAAACGAAAGATATCCGGAATGCAGTACAAAAGATGAATTATTCATGGATTAAATAAGAAAAGTTATGCAAAATTGAATTTTCGGCGACATCTGAGGTAGCTGAAAAATGCTTGGAGGTATGGCCTCCATATTCAACAAATCAAGTTAATGAAATTCCATGAGTTCAACCATTGAATCAGATGATCCGATTACTTTGAGTTTGGCTCACAGTAGATGATCAATTGCATCAAATGCTTTCTGAGAATATACAAGGTCTCTTCAAAAAATGAGGTGAATGTTCATGCTATCAAAAAATAGGGAACAAAGAATTTGCATCAAAATTTTTGTAAAAATGGGATTGAATGCACAAAAACACTCGAAATGTTGACAAACATGTGAAAAACATTGTTATAGAGAATCGTCAAATCACTATTAGAGAAGTTGCTGAAGATTTTGGCAAATTAGTTGGCTCATGCCGTGCAATTTTTTCGAAAACTCTGGGCACGAAACATGTGGCAGCGGAGTTTGTTCCAAAATTGCCGAATTTTGATTTAAAAAAACTGTCGCACGAGCATCGCTCAGGAATTGTTGAATGACATCAACGGTGATCCAGATATGCTCAAAAGGTTCATAACTGGTGAAGAATCGTGGGTGTATAGATATGACATTGAAACCAAAGTCCAATCATCCCAATAGAAGGGCCTAGAAGAGCCAAGACCAGGAGAAGCACGCCAAGTTCTATCAAATGTTAAGGTTTTGCTCATCGTTTTCTTCGATTACCATGGCGTAGTGCATCAGAAATTCTTGCCATTTGATCGTGCGGTCAGTAAGGATTATTATCTTGAACTTATGCGCCGCTTGCGAGAAGCAATACAAAGAAAACGTTCAGTAATGTGGAAAAACAATATGGCTTTTGCATCACGATCATGCACCTGCTGGCTCTTCATAGATTGTTCGAAATTTTTTTACTGAAAAATGTACCGTGGTCATGCCTCAGCCACCGTATTCACCAGATATGGCTCCTGCGACTTTTTCCTGTTCCCATGATTGAAGACTCACTTGAAAGGACGGCGTTTTTTAACGATTGAGGAGATAAAGATCGAATCGCTAAGAGAACTCAAGGACATACGAAAAAGTGTATATCAGAACTGCTCCGAGGATTTGAAAAACGCTGGCACAGGTTTATTTCATTTGAAGGAGTACTTTGAAGGGAACAAAATAGAAATTGATGAATAAATAAATATTTTTGAGAAAATCAAACTTCACTTTATTTTTTTAACAGACCTCGTATATGATATCAACCTGGTAACGCTCTAGCGAACATCGAGACTCAAGGATGTTTTCTGTAAGGAACTTTACACAAATATCTACACGGTACAATATCCAACACGGTATTAGCTATGGAAGTAGCTGTTTTCCGGCAGGCCATGACCTTTCTACAAAGCCAACGTTCCTGATCTCATTCAATATAAATGCTTTATTCAATCCCTCTATATTTATCTTTGGTAATTTTGTTGGGGATAAAAATTTTGTAACTGATAATGGGACTATAGTATTTGAAATGAGATAAATCAATCGGCTGCATAAATTGACAGATATTTTTTGAATCCAAACTTCTCACACAAGTACTAGAAATAAGAGAAACTTCTGTTAGTATTCAAAGTGGTTCAAATATACAGAAACTTCATACAGAATTGATATTTTGTAAAATCTACATTTGAACAACTCTCTGCTAATCTAGATTCTTTTGTTTTAGTTGATGAAAAAACGGCCTTACAAGCAAAATTCTGGACTTGCTGAAGTTTGCGCGAACAACATAAAGTTATGGAACTATTTTTTACTAACTTTCAGTTGTAAAATTGCGATTCAACAGCATTTGAGTAGAAAACATCATAACTTGAGGGTACGACGATTTGCCGAATTATTTTTTTCCATTTACAATCCACGACATATAGCTTTCGGCTGTAATGATGCGACGTATCAAAATTATTTAGTAATTGCGGAAGTAGCTAGAAGGTATAACATGACTCATTATCATATTTCAAGGAATTGAATAGTAACTTTTCTAATGTTAGGTCCAAGTATATGCAAATGTTACCACCACTTCCAATTCATTGTGTACCGTTAGATGGTGAAAGTTCTACTTTGCCGGTCATTTTCGAGGACCAGTATCAAGATCCATACGACTACAAGAAAAGAACCAATGAGGATACCAAGCTGATAACAAATCGGGGTAAGGGCATTTCTTTGCAGGTATCACTTACTGAAAATTGAATTTAATTTTATAGGTTTCATATTGCTATTCATTGTGTATTACATAAGTATCAGATGCTTGAAGAAAAATGTTGACTTTTTTATTTACTTTCTCAGTAATGACATCATATTCTACTCCTGTTCTATGCTTCACGAGGATACATTGATATATGAATAACTTAGACCAGTTTCGTGGACAAATAAGGGTATGGTCAAAAAGTAACCAAAATCTTTATTATGAAGTCCAAAACTAATCGTCTATGTCATAACCCTGAAAAAGTGTTAACATTCAAGTCACGGTTCCCTGAAAAAATGGTTAACCAAACGTCAACAAGGCAAATATTGGGCGGTTACCCGTTGTTGTGATTTTTCGTGTTGATGTGTTCCGAAAGTAACCACTGATTTACAGCTTGTCAAATCTAGAAAGTAACATAACACCTCCTGCGTATACTACTGACAGAAAACGTTAGAATAGAAAAAGATGAGATCCACCGTGCGACTTGGTGCGCCTATTTGGGTTTTATAGTGGCCTGAGAGTACAGTCCTCGCCGTAAGTAGCAATAAGCAAAATTGATTTTAAATGAGTTTGTTTTCCGGGTTTATTGAGAAAAAATAGAAAGACTTATTCTAAAAATGTAATTTATTGGGGTTGAAGATTAAATTTCAAAATGAAAATTTCTTGCGAAACATATTTATTGAGATGAATGAATCCCAACAGAAATATAATTAACGCTATGATCAAAAATTACAAAGAATCAACTCCGGACAGATCGAAATCACTTGTAGAGTTGTCACTATCACTTTGAACAATTATGATGATTTTGTCTATTGCGAGATCAAAAGCAAGTTGCTTCTGAGCATACAATTCTTCGAAACTTTCAGCGTGTTCGCAACGTTTTTTCCACTGCTATTGAGAAAACGAAGTGAAGAATTCGTCACATAAACTTTCAACGGATTTGAAATTAAAGTTCACATTTTAATCAGCCACATATTGTTCCAGTGATGCCCATACTAATTCTATTAGGTTCAAATCTGGATGTTAAGGAGGCAATCTGATTACAGTATGTCCATGATTTTCTATTCATCCATCAATTTCAAGCAACTTGAATCGTGGTTCATGGGTTCTAATATTGAAATAGAGGTTGATTTTCAGCATATCATCTATGAAATGAATGTGTATGTGAAGCATGGATATATGTTTCATCCATATTAATCATTGTTCGACCTTCTTCACGGTATTTCTTCATGTCTCAGAAAATTTCTTCACAACTGCTGAATTGCCGGTTTTTCCAGGAGCAATTGTCTATTTTTTTTTCGTTTCCCAACATCTGAACCCTATTTCTTTCATCACTTTCCTCCTAGACTCATTCGATCTCTTGTAACCATTTTCGTCAACGAATATTTTTTATGTATCGTAAGGTGGGAATTTTTTACTGAGTAATGTAATAACTGATTATATATCAACGAAGAAGACCATTGTCGAAATCATCAAAATCAGATTTTGATGCTTCTCTATGTGTTTTTTTATTAGGCGTTGAAAAAAAGGATGACTCACCATTAGCAATCACTTCTCTCACTTGACCACATGAAACTTTTCGTTTCAGTTTCGATTCGAATGCCATTTTCTCAGAGCCAGACTTTTGTTGCGTACTATACTTCAGCGAAGTGGACACTACAATATTTTCGTTAAGACTGAGCTCCGATCGTCTTTGAGGGTTTTTTACCACGCGCATCTTGGGGGAGGTCCTAAGCCGAGACTTCAAAGACGCTTCCTAGATTTGACAAGCTGTATGGTATTTCATGTACCCGCTGTCAAAAACTTCCGGGGAGTACTGGTTAGTAATTAGTAACATTCGAACCATACCCTAAAATATTGCAGTCAGTGTAAAGTTTTGCAATAAAAAAAGTCCAAAAAGTTGAACCAGAGTTACACTATAAAATTTAAAAAGAGAGGATCTTCAAGTACCATTATGTCAACCAAATTCACAAAAAATGCTCAATATCCTTGATGATCAATGTCCATCATATGCGAGTGCAAGCTTGCAAGCTTCAATAGAGGTTAATTTTCCACTGAAGATGAAGCTCAATCGGAAAGGCCGGTTTCTTTGTCTACCCTCGTAAATATCAATGCAGCTCATAATATGATTTTATCGAACCGTCTGGACTGTAACGAATGTCTGGTGTAGGTACTGAATATTGCATGTGAACTCGACAATTATACAGTTCACGTCGATTTGAACATGATTTTTTTGGAAAATGGATCCCCATATGTCTGACTGTTAACCAGAAGTTTGCAGATTGATCTGTGCTCGATTTGAAAAGGATGAAATTCAAGTATATTTCTTTAATTCGTTAAGAAAACAGTAATCGATATAATGGAAATAATGGAATTACTATGGTTCTCCAAAGCCTAAGGAATTTCGTCTCTGAAAATCTGGTGAAAAAGTTTTTGCTTTGGTTTTTGGGGATTCCAAGGAGCAACCATTATTTTCTGAGAAAGGGTGTATAGCATTGACTGAAAAGTACTATTAGATAATAATTATCAGTTTATTAGAAAAAAATATGCATAGGAGACCCAAAAACTTGTATAAAAAAGTTTGTCCCAAACAATTAGTTAGTCCTTGGAAACAAACTGATAAGAGAGACATGAATCCAATATGTCGAAATCACTTTTATGATCTGGAAACATGGAAGAGACAACTTGAATAAGTTCTTGGAGCATCTGAATGCGAAACATCCATATATTCAGTTCACCATGGAGATGGAGAAAAAACAAAGAAATAGCTCCTTTGGTTATGTGACGGAATCGGCCAATTCTTGAGATGAAAATCCATAACATATTCAAAAAATACTTTATTGGGAGATTTTCGCTACACAGTTCTTCACAACGCAATACGTATTTCGCTATTCAATAGCTTCTTCAGGCGTGTAGGTGACTCTTGAATAAACTCTCTTGGACGTTTATATAAGGAAGTGTGTGATATGTCGCATACCATGTTTGTGTAGTAAAGTATATATAGAAACCACAAAGAGGTCCATGGGTACTTAGATGAAAAGACATCAGACAAATTGCACGTTGGGATAAACAGATAAATCTGCAGTAGCGGAACATGCGCTTAGTGGGGGAGATCACCAAATCATCTTTGGGGAATTTAGTTAACGGCGCCAGCCTAGAAACATCATAGTTGGCTTAAACTGAAAGCTATAGAAATTCACAAACACACGGATAATTTTAATAGGAAAGAAGTAGCACTAAAGCTCAACCCAAGATGGAACCTAATCTTAGCCAGAATATCCAGCCTACTGTGTCGTCGCCTCGGCTTTTCCCATCATCTTGTTCAGATAATATAAATATAAATATAAATATAATCTCCTACTGAGGATACAATAGCCCACTTTCAACATCTGAGATGGAAGCAGCTCTGAAGAAGCTATCCATGCTTGCTAGCGAAACGTCAGTAAGAAATTTCGCATCATGACGAACCTCAAACCCGACAAAAGAATCTGATGTAATAGACTATTGTCGCGGAAGCCTAACAACTTGAGAGGCTGCTATGTTTCGCTCCTCTGCAGTTCTAATGATGGATTTGTATAAGGTCTTGTCAGTCTCAGCCTTTTATGCTGATGAAAGCATAAAGCGTCATTTCTTTTCTCTGGTGAAGAAAACCGTGCACTGGTAGCACTAAACTCCACTAGATCTTCAGGTAGTATGCAATATCGAGAGGAAAGAAAACAATTGAAAATGGTCTATTTTTTGACGAAATGATTCAATGCCACTAATTTCATAATATTTGTCATATATTTTCTATAAAGCTCTATTCAATGGTACTGAAAACGTTTTTATTTT
The DNA here is from genome assembly GCA_015342045.1 of Leptinotarsa lineolata. Classification (NCBI taxonomy): domain Eukaryota; kingdom Metazoa; phylum Arthropoda; class Insecta; order Coleoptera; family Chrysomelidae; genus Leptinotarsa; species Leptinotarsa lineolata. The sequence continues at coordinate 7,085 of WOGR01004074.1, read as the reverse complement.
TATTTTCAGATACCGATATCTGGACTAAATCGTCAAAACTCATAGACTTGGAAGAATCAAACTGTTCTTGTGGAATCGGAAAATTGTGGGACAACAGAAAAAGTTCAGAAAAGACGTTGGTGAACGTAGAACTGTACAATCCAGTAGATCCCTTGAATTTCAATATTCCAGCAAGACATAGCAAGTCTTTAGATCAACTGAAAATGTGTTCACAAAATACCATACATTATTCCCTTAGTAATATTCGAGGCCAAAAAGGATTAAACATATGTAGTGAGAGTAAAGAAAAATCCAATTTATACAGAAGGAATCCAACGCTGAAAAATGTTGCTAGTGAACATAATATAAGAAATCAAAAGTTTTTCGTGCAAGATGACTTGGATTTGGATTCTTCGAGATATAAAGAGAACGTATGTAATTGTTCATTGAGGACCTACAATACCCTAGATTCTGCCAGAAAGTCGAAAAAACATATTGACGACATTATAAATGTCGATATATTTCCAGATTCGGGTAAGGCGTTCACAGAGAAAAAATACAAACAGTTCAGCATAAAGAATTTATCAAACGCCAAAGAGCAATATCAAACTCTAGTTAAGTCGATGAGTCAAACGCCTTCAGAAAGTACTGAAAATATGTTCAGATCAAATTCGATACAATCGTTCTCGCCTAAGAAAAAAATATCTAACGGAATTAACAAATTCAACTCGCTGTTAACCAGAAGAATACACAACAAAAAATCTTTAGAAAACGGTGGTAGATTAGTTAATGAGAATATACCAGATCAAAAGAAAGAATCAAAAACCGTCTCGAACGGTAAACATTTCGAAATCTGTTCAACCAGCAGTTCAACCGAAAGTTTATCTATCGAAAATATTGTAACAGGGTCTAAATGTAAAGCTTTACTTTTTACTTCTAGTAGTGTCAGGAAGGTTCGTAGTACTTCTTGTCTCTCCGAAGAGCTCGTTCCACTGATTATGTCAGGTACCGAATCACTGCCGAACATAACCGCAAAATTTGAAGAAAGGCTTTACTCCGAGACGAAATATTACAGCAGCTCCGGCTCTTCTACGACCAGTGAACAAAGTGGGTGGATAACTTCAAGAAGTAGCTCTTTAGGTTTGTTTGAAAGTAGTATACAGGTAGACAGCTAAGACAAATATCAAATTTTGAAAAATTTTCTTTCCATTGATGGATATCGAACTTGGACAATATTAAATACCTTTCACCTGACTTGTCTATTTCACCCACATATCCAGAATACACTGCGACATCATTGGCTTCTTGCGATTTTCTCTCATCTTTTTCATGATACCCGTTCCAACAATCTTGCCCCCTATACTAGTTTGCGCAGGTCCCTGGATGGATGTATGTCATATTCTTCTGGATGAAATTTGGGTTGTCTATAAATTGTTTGCCTCTTGTGATCCAGTGCCTCTCATTCGCATGAAATATAACGGGCTGTTTCTGTCACTTTGTTGCATTGCCTCCAGTTAAGTTCTCCGATATCCCCTCAATGGACAATATCCAGTAAGGAGCTCTTTGATTGTTTCGAATTGATTCCTGCTTACCTGCTTTATTGAAGCAGTTCTCTTCTCTCCCTTTATAGAGATTTTTCCGGTGTGTTAGTATTTTTCCCAGTACTCGCTGTTTTTATAGACCCACTTTCCAATCTAGTTCCATACCAAAGAGGTACCTCCACAGCTGGTTCAAGGTTTATATAAGGAATTGATGATCTGCATCGGGCACACTCATCGGCTGTTTCGTCTGGGTGTCATTTGTGGTGTGAAAATATTGATTCGCTCATTTCGTTGAGGCCTCAAATTGATGCTCATTGCGCATTGCAAGATTGCACTTCACTTCAACCTGCAAGACTGATGTGTACTAGCAGAGGGTAACTAGAAAGGAGATTTCTCTCCACACAATAAATTCCAGCTCCCATTCCATGTTCGGTTTTCGATTCGTCTGTATACCGGGCGTTCCTATCGAGCATGTTCTGAGGATGACTGTTCATTCTCTACTCTTCACGGTTTGAGACTTTATCTGCGAAATTTGTGTCGAACAATGTATTTCGGTTATTATGTGGTACGAGAACTTGTTTCATATTCGTTCCTTGGCATAATCCAAAATTTCTGTTTTGCCCGATCCCATGTAACTCTGAGTTTTTGAGTCTATATTGACACACTCTTCCTTCGTTTTTGCTAGATGAAAAAAGGAAGATTCAAGAGTGTCTATAATACAGTTGTAGGGGTGGTTTTCATCTATCTCATTATTCCCAAACATGCAAGTCTTTGCCCTGGTCAGTTTGTTAATAGTGGTCGTTTGTTTCATCTTTTGCCACCAAACCATAGATGCATATGTTATCATCAGTTTAACCATCATGATGAAAAGCCAATGTATCATTTCTGGTTCAAGCCCCGATGTATTTTCGTAGATGCGTCTGGCCAGCATCACTACCTTTCTTTAAACCATTTCTACATGTTGGTCCCAGGTCAGCTTCGGATGTAGTTTCCTCCGATTGTCACTAGCAATATGTTTCAACTAGTAACCGGTTTCGGTTTGTTAAACCATTTTGAAAATGGTTTAACAACCTGAAACCGGTCCTAACAAATAAAAAACTCAGTAGAAATCAGACAAAAGTTATTTTCTTTTCCCCATATTCAATATAAAGTTCTACAAAAACAATAGGTCATTAATCGAACAAGTTTATTCGTAGTCTCCAAAACTACCAACTTATTTTATTCTTCTTAGTCTCCTTCATATTGGATTGATCATTTGTTTTGATTTGTTTGATTCTCCAAGAATCTTCATACACTTAATCCGAATGGATTTTTCGCAACCACTGTGAAATTTTCTTCGTCCAATGCACACTTTTTTCTCTTTCGCTTAGACTGTACTGCGATAGCCCCAACACTTTCAAATGTTGATATCGCAAGAAAAAAGATGCGACTCTTGCATTTCCTTAGTTTAGAGAAGAGAAATTGAAAACTTTCTAAAAAGTATTCAAGTTGTATCCAACTCGAGAGATGATATGAAGAAAGTATGGGATTCATGAAATCAGTTGAGATCCTTTGTCGTCTCTGTCTTCAGAACTGCGTTTTGAGAACCTCTTGTCAATGTGCTTCTTCCACTTGAAATATTTGTGACATTCTGAATTTTTAAAATCAATTCATCAGTAACTTCATATCAAGAGGTTTCGTTTTTCCTTTCTATAATATTGATAATATTATTTATCGAAGGTAAATAAACCAATTATCTAAGGAATATCCTTATGAAATTGAATTTTAAGTCAATCCATAAGGAATATCACCACAATTGAAGAGTTGAAAATGAGAAACGACTCATTCTTTGAAAATGTCCTATAAGGATTTCTTTCGCTAATTCCGCCTATGCTGTTCATTTGTTTCACGAAATATGACAGCCCATCTATCTTACAATTGAATCCCCCCACTCACAGTCAGTATTTTTACCTATCAATTCGAATTTATATAAAAAAATATCACGATAATTGGTGGAAAGATATTTTTTCTCTTCGAAATTTACTTCTGGTATCATTATTATTATAACATATGACTTTCATTGTCTTAATTAAATACCGCCGCATCATATGAATTTTTTTCATTGATACCTTTTTTCGAAATTTGACTCTGGCATAATGGTCACATGATTGGTATTATCTGTCAATGTTTTTCCAAATCATTTTGGAAGTGGGTTCATTTTTGAAAATATTAAAAAACGTTATCAGAAAAAGATCTTTCGAAGCCAATATGACAAACCTTTTCTACAAAGTCTGCATTGAGTAATAATAAATTTTTCTTCAACTTTACGAAACGTTTATCTAGCTGAAACAATTCAATATGAAATTCTCTTCAATCAAACTATTTTCTAAATATTAATGGCAAAAAACAATTCTACAAATAAACTTTTTACCTCGTGTAATTAAATTTCAATAGCCATATTTGGATTTTGTAGAAAAACATATTTAACATGGCACTACTTTTAGAATCTATCAAAAATTGTCAAAATAATTACATCATCTTGGGCAGGGACGTAGCTAGGCATTGGCGGTAGGGGCCCCCGCCAAGGGGGCCCCTACCGCCAGTAGGGTATAGTAGCAGTAGCAGTAGAGTATAGGAGTAAAACAAAAGTATAAGAGTAAAAATAACCTCTTTCACACCAAGTTGCAATAAGCATTAACGAAGTGAATTAACAAACAATATTCATTAAATAACTCATTAATTTCTAATTTTGTAGTTTTTTTGGTGCGTTCGAAAGATTTTCGCCCAACCACTTCTTAACGAACGGGGAATTTTCGATTAAATTGGTTGGCAGCGCTCCCGACCGGCCATCTGCTGATTGCAACTCAGTAGTAGCTTTTGTATATAGACATACAACCCAATTTAAATGCACCATGCACCTGTACGGTAACGGTGCATGCCATGATACCTACAATTTGCATGAAATATTTGAATAAAACTAGCGATGAGCAAGCAAAACTTAGCATTTTGTAGCTAAAATTACAAAAAATCCACGGACCCCCTTCTTCCAGGGGGGGGATCAGTACAATTCGCCAAGGGCGCCATATACTCTAGCTACGTCCCTGATTGATCTTGGGCAACTGAGGACTGAAAATTGTACTTTTTTCGATAAACTGAGATATATTATAATGATTAAGCTTTTAGCAGGTAGACAAATCACATAAACATGTATAATTTTCATTTCAATTGAAGCAGAAATTGATGCCAAAGTCAAATATCTAATGAGACTATCCCTATATTACAAAAAGCTTTTCTGGTCATACTGTTTATGAAAATTATTGTCAACCAATATTGTTCTACTGACACTTTATATAAAATCTCGTTGAGTAATATCAGAAAGTCTATAGCTGTTCCTTATGATCTCATTGAATGAGTTTCTATCGACTGTGGACTTTTTTATTAATTAGGTCTTGATTCTGATTTCACTTTGGTTAATCATCCACTGACAAATCTTTCAGTTTAGCTGAAAAAAATTCTGAGTTGTCAAAAAAGTTGTCACAGGTCTGAATTATTATAGAACCCACAACTCAATACATTTTCAGCCTCCAGTACTGACATAACCAATCCTCTCACAATAGCCGCAGTACATCTAGAAAGTATTCCGAAAAGGCAATTCACCAACACGGAAGGAAAACGTAGCAAAGATAAACGTAAAGAAGAAAAACCTTCCAAAAGTAAATCAAATATATTTAATATAGATAGTGATAGTTCGACTAATGGATTTAGTAAAATACATCAAAAGCACGATCCGAATTTTTCCCTCTTCAAAGGTAAATCACTCTTAGTCTTATATCCACTAAAAGAAATAAGTACGTACTTTCATCTGTTATTTAAAGATGACAAAGATTATACGACAGATAATATATACGTTGATCAATCATAACTAGGTTGCCTAGCTGAATTGCCAACTGGCAGATACTGTTAAATAAAAAAAATTCTAATTAATTTTATTGGATAAACGAGCGTTAGCTGAGAGAATATGACACAAATATTCGAAAAAATATAGATTGCCTACTTTGGCCTCAGTACAACTATTAAGTTGCCAGGTATAAGGCCCGCAGCAAATTGAACCCAGCCCACACACAACCCATACGTAGCACACGAGTGACCGAAACCCAACCCACGTACATGTTTTTTAATAGCAGCGCATATTGACCACAGCCCACACCCAAAACTCTATAACTTCTCCCCGTATTCAAGATGACAGCAAGCCAGCAACTAACATCTTCTTCTTGATTAACAATCTGAATCTTTTCCTTGAGGAAAAAACACAAGTACTACAGGATAAACCTTTGGGCGCTCTAATAGCGGTGCCTATGCGAAAGTAGTGATTCACATTGGATTTGTATCGCTGAATATTGAATCGATTTGGAAAAAGCTTCTCAGGACGTTTATTCCACATGAACGCAGTTCTCCAAATGAAAGAGTTTTTAAACAGTGAAGTTCGAGGTGTACTGAGTTGAACCCCAAAACGATGAGCAGCCACAGTCCATCGCGTATCTCTGATATGTACAGCTCTTGGTGAAAGCAAATGTGCCAAGTCACTTGAACACTTCACGTGAAAGTATTTATAGAAGAGAAACAACCCTCCAAACTTTCTTCGATGTTCCAGACTATCAAGGTTGCAAGTGATGTTTGCGTCTCCAATCAGACAAATGGCTCTTTTCTGAATGGAATCCAGCAGCTTCAGGGTATGCTTCGGGGCGGAGTCCCATATATGAGAACAACTCCAAAGAAGGTCTGATCTGAGCTTTATAAAGCATCAAAAGTTGCTGAGATGTGTACAGTTTTCTAGTTCGGAACAGTGTTTCAAGCTTTTGAGAAGCAGCCTTTGCAATTCAAGCAATATGATTGTGCCAAGACATATTAGTGTCCATTTTAAACCCCAACAATCTTATCGAAGCAGAAAGCGGAATTATCCGTCCTGACATTATTGTATCCGGTTCAGAGACATTTATCTTTTTGGAGAAAGCCGATGCCTGGATTTTCGTACCATTGAATTGAACCTGTTCACTTTCAACCCAATTCAAAATTACTTCCAGATCTGAGGATGAAGAAACATTGATCCTGCTGCACCTACTTAGTATAATTAAATTCTTGGGTTATATTCTCCCACAAATCATTTTTCAGTTTTGTTTTCAAGTAATCTTTATGAATAGTATCATATAACATAGGAAACCTCCTAACAATTTCAATGAATTTTTCCATTTTCTAGTTATAAAAAACTGATCACACTGACAAAAGTAGAGACCCACGACTAACGAAACTGTGTTGCTAGCCCACGCGAAACAGTTTGAAATTGAACCCGGCCGTGGTATGATTTCAATATGGGCCACTTCGTCTCAAAAAATGTTTTATAAAACAGTGCACGCGTGTGCTGGGTGTAGGATGTGCGTGGGCTGGGTTCAATTTGTGACGGGCCTAAACAGTGAGCAAACAGTACTAATACAGAGCGTTAATTAGCCGTTTCTGGCAAACTATCCAACGGATCAACCTGAAAATTCCACAGTATGCATAAGTCAATATGACCTACACGCCTAAAATATT
>WOGR01004073.1:0-15129 GCA_015342045.1 Leptinotarsa lineolata | reverse complement strand
GGAAAGAAAGTTTTTGGCTTTCTACTACTCCATCTTGATACAAAAAATGTGGGAATCTTCCAAAGAAAGGAAGGAAGCAATCATTTTTGAAAGAAGTTACTCCAAACATAGATGTGTAGATCATTCAAAGAAGTAGCTTTCAGACACAAAATGGAAGAAAAAAGGTCTTCTGAAACAGTTACTTTCATATAAACATTAAATTACACGAAAGAAAAAATTCTTTCGAAACAAATGAACACTGAATTATACAAAAAACACTCAGTTTGTATTCCAAACGTTCGTTTCAGATTTGAATCAGATATCATTCACAAGATTTCTACACGATATACTTTTTTCTTCCATTTTGTGTCCGAAAGTTACGTCTTTGAATGATCTAGACATCTATGTTTAGAGTTACTTCTTTTTAAAATGATTGCTTTCTTCCTTTCTTTGGAAGATTCCCACATTTTTTGTATCAAGATGGAGTAGTAGAAAGCCAAGAACTTTCTTTCCCAAAAAATTAATCACTCCTAATAAAATATAACTCCTTCAATTTAATGAAATAGTTGTTTCAAGAATTGTATTAAATTTCATTTCATTTATCGTAATTTCGCTTCCGGGGAAGTGGCAGCTTCCCCCTTGCCCATCGCTGGATACGCCCCTTCTACTGATGTAGAATATCCATTAAAACAATATTGGTTACTTTGGGCTCAGAGATGATGTGAATATGAATTATGTTTATGAATATGAATTATGTTCATCGACATTTAAATGTGTATTGCTAAAATTTCATCTGATAATGAGCTGAATTACCGTCAATATAAATAAACGAGGGATTCAGCATAATTTCAATGTAAAAATTACACATTTTTTCCATTATCTTATTTTAATATTTTCTCTGTTTCAAGCAGTCTGCATATCTATTATGTTTATAAATTCAAGCATTTCAAAGGCATAGTTGAAAGTATTAAACAGTTCATCAGAAACCACCCTTAGGTGATAAATAAATAATCTGTATATTGCCTCTTCTCAATTAAACTATGAGTAAAAGTAAATTCTCGCTCCCTACTTTTCTTTGGTAAGTTTTGCTCCAGACAAATTTTCCATCTAAATAAACTCATGAAATAAATTCTCCAAACCAAAGTTAGCTAATTATACCCCTTGCCAACATTTCATCTTACTCAAAGGTGAATTATATCTTCCCGACGAATTCCTTCATTGAAGGAAAATTTCAGATGGAACTTCTGCGGCATGATATTTCAGCGTGCAGCACGAGATGAATGGCTTGAATAGAAAAGATTTTCCGCACTTTACTTTCGTAGGAAATCGCATTCTCCAGAGAGTTTTCAATTGCATTATGGAATATTTTGGTGTCGGCTGAATTGGATGGAGGTATCGCGAAAAAGGGAATGAATGCTGCTCTGTCAACCGGTGAAGTGATAAAAGTTCATAACTTTTATTATATCTTTTCTTGAAATATATTTTTCCTATGCATCAATATTTGACTGAATCTAATGGATACATGCCGTTTTCCAGCTGGTCCCACTGTTGCTAGTTCGTAAACGGTAATACATACGAGGTCGGTTGAATTAAACAAAAGTGTCCTAACACATGTGCTGGAAAGTCCCGGACCTAAAAAAGAAAACAATTGATTTTAATTCAAAATGGGCTTTATTCATCAATTTAATATCCTTCAAGAGCCATACAATCATTCCAGCGCCGCTCTAATATTTCAATACCACTTTTGTAGAACGATTTTTTTGCCTCAAAATAGCCCTCAGTTTCAGCAATAACCTCTTCATTCGAGCGAAATTTCTTGCCGGTGAATATTTTTTTGAGGTCTGCGAACAGTCAGTATTCGCTGGGAGCCAAATCTGGCAAACACGGTGAATGTGGGAGCAATTCGAAGTTCAATTCATGTAGTTTTGCCATTGTTTCGATTGACTTGTGACATGGTGCGTTGTTTTGATGAAACAAAATTTGTTTCTTTGCGATATGCGGTCGTTTCTGTGCAATTTCGGTCTTCAAACTCTCCAATAACGCTATGTAATATTCACTGTTGATGGCTTTCACCTTCTCGAAATTGTCGAAATGAATACTACATCATGCACATCCCAAAATACTGAGGCCATAACCTTTCCAGCCGATCGTCGTGCTTTTGGGCGCTTTGGACGAGGTTCGCCAGTTGCTCTCCACTCAGATGACGATCGTTCTGATTCTGATGTGAAGTGATGGATCCATGTTTCATATATTGTCACATATCGATGCAAAAATTCTGGTTTGTTTGCAGATGTTTACAGAGATTCAGAGGAAGGCTTGAACAGTTTGAACATTTGATGAAATGAAAACCTCAGTTTGAGCATATCAAAAACAATATATGGCTTTTACTCTCAACAGCAGTCATCAACCGAAAAACAGAATGAGCCATTACGTATCAAATTGTGGCAAGATACATAGTGTTGAATATCCAATCATAGGGGAGTATCTAAATTTGAGGATCCTCAATTATTCTCAGATCAAAATCTCATAGGAATGGACATGAACATATTTTGTGAAAAAAATAACTAACTTACAAAATATATAGTCTGAGAGATATTCTGTCAAGAATGATAATAATGATATGTACATCTATAGCAGAATCAGTCATCAGATAATGCATCACAACATGAAGCATAACTTTGTAATGTAAGACTCTGGGCAACATACAACACTGAAAATATAATTATTGGAATAATATTTAAAAAATAGGTAGATAATTTGATACCAAGCAATTGTAATATGTTATTACATTGATAAATATCAAGAGTTCCTTTCAATTTCTGTCTTAGTTGGATGTATCCTAACTCTTCGTTCTACATGAATAAGATATAAAACATCAGACCCAAATTATATTATGCAATGCCTCTGGAAATGAAGCAATCTCAAATTTTCAAAAATTTTAAAGTGCTCGCCTTGAAATGCATCGAAACATACAATTCGTCAGTGAACTATTTATTGTAAAAAATTTGAATATTCAAATGCCTACTGTCCAATAATACCCATCACCTTGTAGGGTCTAATCATAAAATTTTTCAGCATTATCATCTCGATTATCATATATACAATTGAAGTGGTCAGTCGGACAACGTACACTTAACTGATAGTGAATACCAAGAGGAAGTAGGACACAAAATAAGCCATATCATCGAAATGGCCTTATATGTCTCATGTACTTTTGCGGAAAATAATTATCGTTATTAGTTCAGAGCTTTGGCAGTGCAGTGTCCTTTATTTATTATCGATACTTCATCTACAAATCCCTCTATGGTAGGTGAGTTAGTATGCCACTCTTTCTGCTAAACTTTTGGCTATTACCTATAATAATTTTGTTTTTAGATCATATGAAACTCATTAACAGTTTTATTTTGGTTTTAATAAAGCGACTTGTTTGCTCTGGGTCTCTGAATCACTTCGTTAAAATACATATAGTTTCCGTGAGTATGCGATTTTCATGTAGAGGATGTACAGTTCAATGGGAATCAAGTAGGTATTGAATTCACATCACTTTTCACTTAGCATCAGATCCCCTTGATCCAAATAATAAAAGTATACGAAGAATATGTTAGGCATTTATACGACATCCACCCTTGTGAAAGTCGAGTCGGACAGGAATACGAAATTGCATCTAAACGGCTTTTGAATTTTTCTACACGCCAAAAACTTCTGATAAAAGCTGCACCATCTGCAAGGATTCATCGTACGGACGAATATACCGTGATCAGAAAAGTTATTCCGAATATCATTCAAGATAACAAACTACTTTTGTTAAATCTATACATTATATCAACTATAAGGGTCATACGTAATCCTATACATACAAAATGGGAAACAGTACATTAGATCATAATAGATGACAGCCAAGTAAACAGAAAAAATCACATATACATCAGTTCTCGTCGCCGAAGAAAACTGTTTTTTGTGAACAATATGAAATAATGACTAGGTACTTGTTAACCGCGGTATTCCATGGATTATTGAATATTTATCTGGGAAACTATTTAGAGTGAAATATAACGTTGCAAGCTGGCCAGTAGGGTGCCATTATATTCCAGAGAAGAAATTATTCCTTAAATAGAAAATTGTAACGTGCCAACCTTAACTCTACAGGTATTCCAGACATAACTGTGGCCTATAAGATTTGCATTAAAATTTTTACCTGCCATGAATTACTGAGACTTCTTGAGTAGAAGGTCAGTTTTCTGAGAACCAGTTTTTTTATTCCAGAGGTGTTTATTCCGCTTTAAATGGAATTAAAAATTTGCGCGACAAAGCGCTCGGGATTGTGTACATATGAAAAAAACGACCATAGAACAAAATCGTATCGGACAGCGGTCATACGTTCGGAAGAGACAAAATAAACTTCACAATAATTATTCGGGTCTATTCTCACAAATACGAATAAGTACTCATACAGTAAAAATTGTTTTGTTATTCATGAAAAATGAATTCATTGACACTATCGAATGACGTACAAGAATGTGAGTCTAGACGAGAGGCTATTGGAAATGGAAAAGCTTGAGAAAACGTGATATACTATAAATGCACTCAGGTTTTGAGTTCAGTTCAAATATCCAACGAGATATGTGTAGGTTATTCAAGTGAGAGAATTCCAGAATCCACCAGATGAAGAGTGGGATCGGGAATGAACTTGAAAATCCAAGTCAAAAAGGGGTTCAGAAAATATTACAAGGGTGAAAGGGAGCTCTTTTGAGTTCTGTTTTCCGTTAATCAGCTGTCGTTATCAGTCGAAACTTGTGCGAGCTGAGGACTAACGAGGTCTTACTTTTCAACGTATGATTCCTTGTACGTGTATTTATTTTTTCGTTAAACATGTGGTTTCTAAACCGAATAGTGGCGCGTGATCCTGATTTGCCATTATCAGGGAACCATTTCAGCGCCTGCCGTAATAAAACCCGGCTCAATTTTCTAGAATTAAATCACAATTCTCCTGGAAAAATAATTAACTGAAAATTTTCAAACAACTTGCCACAAACATACACCTGATTTCAAATAGGGGGAGGAGTAGTCTATAATTTCACCACGTATCACCACTTGGGAGGAGGTTTAAAAGTTACTAAAACATCATGTTGCCAACATCCGTAGTTATAGAAGATATGAATTACAAATCTGTTTCTCATAATAGGAAAGAAACAAGTGAAATCCATGAAATCCGACTAGCCGGTAGTCGTTTTCGGTCAAAAATCAATCGACACGCAATATCGTAATCTCATAGTATTCATGGCAATGTTCAAGTGCCACCATAAGCTATTTAGATACACGATTTTCGTCCTAGCAGACCACTGAGTTAGAGGAGGTATTTATTCGAGCGTTCAGAAGCTGAGTTTATTTCGAGCGTTAATCAAAAGCACCAATTTCCATTGACGTTCAAAGCTATTGAGTACCAAATAAAGTATCTGCGACAAAGTATTAGGAAGACTGCGTTGATAAGAAGATTAAAATAATGGAAGATATAAATTGTTGCCTGCGATTAATATTGTAAATCAGAAATATTCACCTGATATATTTTGGAAGCTGTCTGCATGATTTGTAAAGGAATAATTCCTTCACAAGAGAATTCATAAAATGCACGATACTGAAAACAGATTTGCCTCTTTAGAACGACTCAGCAGCGTTCCAGGACACATACTGGGTTTTCCATTATTCATTATCCAATCCTTGTTCGAGACTCGCCCGCTCGGACTACTAGTATTTTTTCAAGACTCCAAAGAATTCGTACTGCAGATCTGCCTGGGGACCACCACGAGGAGACGTCTTTGACTAGCTTTGCTTTTCGGAAGGCCCTTTTGGTTGTATATAATACTTCGGTACAGAACATCGAAAGTTACGTCCACCCAGCTCTCTACGAAAACCTTTCCGAGGTGGTTTCCACTGCATTGAGGACTGAGGACCGGCGACTCTGAAGCTTGGGGTCTGCGGATACCATTAGTTTCTGTTGAATTAGGTAATTTTAGGCAGGCAGGTTGAGTCGCGTCTATTTGTGTCGTGTGATGATATATACCGTAGAGAAACTTCCTATCCGGCCTAGGTAAACGTGATGGCTCGTCGTATCCTCGTGTCGTTAGCTTTTAGGAAGAAAAAATAATACTTATTCGTGATTTGCCCAAACTTGGGAACCTTCAATTTGGCAGATGTTTGGGCTTTTATTTTGCCTGTAACAGATCCTCTAGCAGCCTAGGATTCACTGGCTCTGATCTTCTAGTTGCTATCTTCAGCTGCTCACGCTCTAGCCGGGTCCAATATCAAAATATCTGAAGAGTTCGAGAAACCCCTTCGCTAACAATGTGATCAAGACGACCTCTGAATGGTCTTGTCTAAAACCGTATCATGCATCGTACGTATTCGTAACATCTTACTTGAATTGAAAACAATTTTAGTTGAAGAGTTTTATTTACACATTAAATTTTTGGAAAAACTGTATTTATTTTCCAGCATAATCATTTTGCCGCTCTATACACTTTACTATACACTATACTATACACTTACTAATAAGAACTGTATTGCTCCTCAAAATAGCCATCTCCTGCCGTTATCACTTCTCATCGTTAGAAAATCTTTGACCACTGAACCATGCTCTCAAGTTTGGGAGCAGAAAGTAAACCGAAAGAGCTAAATCTGGCGAAAAGGGTGCATGAGGTAGCAATTTAACTTTAATTCGTTAATTTTGGTCATTTTGATAATGTATTCGTGAGCTGGTGCATTGTCTTGATGAAACAACACTTTTTTCTTAGCCAATAGGCTGTTTTTGCTTGATTTATCTACTCAAACGTTGAAATAAATTCTCATCATACTCGCCGTCGATAGTTTCACCTTCTTTAAGATAGTCAATGAAAATTATGCCACGCGCATGCCAAAAAACCAATGCTATGACTTCGCTTGCAGATAAAACATTCTTCGCCTTTTCAAGAGCCGGTTCTTCCTTTTCAGTCCACTGTTTTGATGGTTATTTCGTCTCGGGTGTAAAGTGATGGACCCATGTTCCATCCATAGTTATGAAACTACGCAAGAATTCTGCTTTTTTTTAACTTCGTCAAACACTCAATTGACACATATTCACAACACTATTTTTGCTCGAGTGTGAGCAAACGCGGCACCCGTCTTGCACACAGCTTTCTCATGTTCAAAATTTCAGGTAGTATAAGATGTATCGCATCTTTGAAAGGCCTACTAAGTCTGCTAGCTCGCGCACTTTCAGTCGACGATCATTTAGTACTGCTTTGTGGATTTTCTTCACCGTTCCTGAAGTTGTCACCTCAGTTGGTCGATCACTGCGATGCTCGTCTTGGCAGCCCGTACGGCCTCCTTTAAACTCTGCTACCCAATATTTTACTGTTGTAAACGAAGGAGTAGACTAACCCAGAATTGAAGCCAGTTCCAGCGTTTATATTGGTTGGGCTGAGGTCTGTCCTATAAAAGTATTGTACCACATAACGATGACCAATTTTTACAAATTCATCGAAAACGTTCGCTATTGATGGCTGCCAAACACTTACTAAACAACGAAGCATCTTCAAACTTAAGAAATATAATCTATTGATTGTGTACTTTCTAATACAGTGATATTATTCTAACAACTACCGCCATCTCTAGATCAGGCCGGGTACTTCTGGGACCACCCAGACACTGAAGCTCAAAAGTTTATTATTCATGATGCAAGATGCAAGACCGTGAGGATGCTCAGATCATGGGATGATACTTTTGAACTACGGAATCAGTTGGAGAGGTAGGAGATAGAGTGACATAAAGGAATAGACGATATCAAAGTTTGGCTTTGAAACGCACCTTCGCCTGGTAAGGATCCTTGTTCACCTTTGATTTGCATGGTTTGCGTTTTCTGTCGATTTCATAGATGGCGTCTTCGTGAGACGAATCGTCATCTATGAAATCGCCATAAACCAATGTGGAAATTCATAATATAAAACGTTTATGAATTCTACTTCAATTATGACAGAGGAATATTGAAAACTGAATTACGAGAAGCAGCCAATCCAATTCATGAAATAAGAAATACTTATTGTAACTTCAGGGTTGATTTACATTCTGCGTTGAAGTTTTGGGGGGCGTTACTTTCGAATGATACTACCCTACAGCGAAATAAATCGTACAACTTTTACTCTACTCGGTAGTAAAAGACCCCTATTCTCCAGCACGCTACGTATTTCACGTGACCAGAAGGACGTTAAAGGAATATTATAAAAGGCGACATCTGCATGTGAGGATGCCTTTGCCAATATTGATAAAGATGGGTAGGGAAATTCTATAAATAGATTTCGACATGTATGCCCTATATTTACATCAAGAAACCGTCAGGAATTTATGAAGCGAAAGAATAAAGTTTGGACTGTAAAGGTAGTCGAAAAATATTTTGAAAGCGGAATTTGATATCAAATCTGCATGAGTGGTTCCCCACGTTTTGTGACATTCAGAATGACGGTAAATGTTAAACATAATAGGCGTGAGGAAAACGGAAATAATTCACCATGAAAGTTGTGGGCATGTGGGAAATATTTTGAATGATTCTGGAAAACTAGTTCAGATGAAAATTTCTCTTTATGTATTTGAGTTAACACAACTTCTGATCGTTATTTCTGTTTTATAAGTGTTGATTAAGGTGATTGTTATCGGAAGTACCTGTGAGAATATTCTGAAAGCAAAATTATAAAATATCTTTTGGAATAGTAACAAAACTATTGTGTGAATTTTCGTGAAATGCTTTTTGAAAAGTAGTGGTACTGAGGAAAGAAATCCGGAGATGAATCAGTGTGTAAGGCTAATTTAAGAGCAGATGTCTACAATGAGATGGTTGAGATGGTGTAGATGACAGATTTCTTGGAGTAGGTACTTGAAAGAAGAACAAATCATTGAATAACGAAAACAAGAACGGCAAGAGTAAAACAGAAAAAAGAAACTGGGGATATTTCAAACCAAATTGGAACAACACGGAATGAAAAAGGAAAAAGTAATATCAAGATTCAACAATTCTTTAGTATTTAGAAAAACAGAAAAAATAATTTTCTAGACAGCTTAACGAGAACACATTTTTCGGAAAGGAATGACAAAGAGAATACAACACGTGAAGGTGAAAAATTTGAGGTCAAAGATGAAGATGTTGAAAACAAGTTGAAATAAATCAATCAGCGGGTCACGAAAGAAGTGAAGAAGATCCTGGACAAACAGTTTGCTAGATTAACGCGATTAAACCGTCCTAACCAGACAATCGGTTCTGATTGGGCAGATTACACCCGCCCACTGAAGACAGCCTTACAAGCAGCGACAAGACCGTCGCTGCTGCACAGAAATTACTACGCTTTGTAGCTAGTAATCATCATTACAACACGATCGGGTCACTGTCCTAGTGCTATCTTTGCGAGGTCAATCACCGGAAATACTTCATATCATAATATTACGGAGAGTAGTTCAAATGACTATCACAGGATCCTGAGAATGCGCTATGAGAAATACCTGAAGCAAGATTATCAAAGCCAACTGAGGGTTCAATAATAATTACATAAAACCTTGCACGAGTAGGAGGAGGAGGATATCAATTGGCGTACCTTCAAACACCGAAAAATTTGTGGAGCAGACCGGATTGCAGATCTGCTATCTCAACCAGTGAGTTTTGTGTGTTGCATTCATGAATTTGGTCTGAAATAAGGTTCATCAAATATAATTAGATTATTGAATAAAATAATGTGAATCGTTCTATGGTATGAATTGTTAACATTTGAAAATAAAATATTTTGAATAGAAAACATTACATACATTCGAATTTAAAAAGTAATACAAATTATGAAACAACAAAAAAAGTCAATTGGCGCTCCGAGGCGACTTGATTGATTACAGTGGCGCATTTGCTTTTTCAGCTGCAGGAGAACCCGAAATAACCCGCAGCACCACATCATCTGAAGATCTTGATCTACCAATGTCCTCTCTTTCATAAAACGAAATGTAGGGTGTCTCCAGAGGCTTCAATGAATTCAAGATATCACCAGAAAATTTTGTGACACGACAATCTTCAAACTCAAACCAGTCCGTTTCATCCTTGACCAAAGCGTTATAATGACCAGATTCAACGCCAGAACCACAGTGAGCAATGACTGCATGAAGATTATAATAGTGGTCTGCTAGATTGAAGTGTTCATCTATGTCGAACCTTCGTAAGAGTTTGGTGCTTCTGTGTGAAGTTGAGCCATGGTGGAAGATTATCAATGTTATTAGATTGACTGGTGCCTCAGCTTTACTTGTTGTCTTATAATAGTCAATTTTGCGCAAATTTGGGAATACAGTTGATTATCACCCATTAAAAGTTCTAGTTTCAGATGATTTAACAACAAGCTTTGCACGGGCTAGTTATCAGTCATAGTAGAAAATGCTAGTTGAAGTTACAGAAAGTCACATACGTTTTTGCTAACCTTTGAACATTTTATAAATGATGGAATTGGCCGATACTTGATGAAAATCCATAACCGACGTATTCAAAAAACACTTTATTGTTAAATTTTCACTAAACAGTTTTACAAAAACATTTCATAAAGCTAATCCTTTCCATTTTCAGAACCCAATTTTATCTCGATAGACAAAAAACAAAACACTTATGCAATTTATTCAATTTCTATGAAGCAATCAGATTTTGATTTTGGTTATTCAACTTTACACAATCTGCAAAATAAACAAGGCTGAATCAGTAGAGAATCTGTTGAAGTTTAATAAAAGGCAATGTAAACGACTGAAAAGTCCAATCAGTCGGTAATACTCGTATTCATAAAGATTGCCTACAAATTGAATTATCAATGTGAATCGTGAAATTTCTATTTCAAGCCTTTTTTGTATGGTTGACCCTTTGGAATTTCATAAGTTTCCGTTTTCACGGCGTTTTTATGTCAAATAATGTACCACGAATTCCAGTGTCCCTTTCAAAACTGTTTAGATAACCTATTTTCAGTTTCTGGTAGGATCTACCACGAATGGTATATTTCAAGAGATCTGTACATCCTTAGAAGTTTGTTACCAACAGTTGCCTAACAAGCTTGCTTACAGATCAATGTCATCTGAGTCATCATATGAAGAAACTCAGACGTGAGCGACCCAGGAACGAATCAGTTTTTCAGAGTTTGGCAGAGTTTCACTTCTATCATCTGACCTATGAGATCACTCACAAAAAACACTATATTGAGAAGCGAGACTTATATTTGACCACTTGTGAATAGGAGCCAGCCACGAAAAGCGCTCGCTGGTTGAAGTGAAGGATCGATTGGACTCATTTACTACCAGCCTTCCTGATGTGGTTGCAAATTTGAGATCAAAACCTGTCTAGATTGGTGAATACATTTTTTGGCTTTCTTTTTCTCCATCATTGAACAACATGTGTGGGAACTTACACACAAACTATTTATAAAGGTATAAAATTTCTTGTACATCTATCAAATTCGTGCTGTTCAAGGCGAATCATTCATTACTCTCATATCACTATGATTTTATGTCATCGGAAGAGTCTATTTTGCTCTCGACACGATGACAGTTCGTTTCTTTCATACGGTTTAGTTCAGTTCCAGCCTAGGTATTTCCATTTGAACGCATGGAATATTTTCAGTAACTTTGAAATACGCTTTGATTTTTTCTGTCTCTGAAGCAAGGAGATTGGTACTCATTAAATATTCCCGAGGAGAAATAAAATAACACCAATTATATCGAATTGAACAAACTTACTCACATTATTAATATGTTAATAAAACAATAAACGTGCCATTTCTCAATCTGTATGATTTTAGTAGTTATCTGCCAGGTACTCTCCTATAACGAATTTGAAATCCAACACAAACAGCTGTAATCACTTCACTACGAACTTAGACGTTCAAGTAACAAATTTCGTTGCTTGCTCGTAAAGATCTATATGGCACACTTGATTCGCGTATTGCCGACAAAACTTGTCGATGAACTCGACGATGCAGTAAAATAATACCCTAGTAGCCGAGTGGTCAGGAAACAAATGACCTTTTAGCTTTATCTGATTCTATAGCTACCTCGGATCATCACTTTCATTAGTCTCTGATGAGATTCGAGTCGAACAGTTTTGTCTCTGCCGAAAACGGAGAATATAAAGAATTTCGGGTAATACCTCTCGTTTAATTTTGGAATCGGGAATTGGTTTCGCTTGATGAGGGGATTGTGGAGATGGATCAGGAGATTTGTTTCAGGTTGAGCATTGGTAAGCGGTTTTGTGCCCCGTTGCAGCTCAGCACAAGAGGGAAAAGTTTGACACAGGTGTGAAAAATGTTTGATTAATTCACTGGAGTTCCAGAGTATAGAAATTTTTTAAAGGTTTTTCACGCTAATCAATAGGTAGTACATTTTTTCGACATTTTTAATATTCTTTGAATGGCTTTTTGTGGAGAACTCAATATTTCATAATGTTTTTTTTGAGTTTATAACCTTCCACAATCTGAAAAAAATGAAAGCTAACTCAATAGAGAATCTGCTGAAATGTAGTAAAGAGCGAACTTAAAAGTTACTGCTCAATTATAAACTACTGGAAAATCTGATTAGTCAGTAACTTGTCATATTCATAAATCATGCCTACAATTTGAAAAAGTCAATTGGAGAAAACTAAATATTGATATCTACTTAGCTTTCTTATGTGGTTAACGTTTCGGAAAACAATTCTTTTTCGTTTTCGAAACCTGTATTCACTTGAAAAATCTCGCCTAACATTGTCATGGTTCCAATTTCTAGTTACTTATTAATCAACAATTTTGTATGCAGAATTCTAATTTGAATCATGATGACTGGTTACAAAGTTTTCTTTTCGAATGATAGTATATTCAATCTACTATCATTGAAATTGAGTTCTCTTATGTGGAAATACGCTGGAATTACTGCAGATATCTGGAAATTAAAAATTGATATACAAATGCCATGGAGATTATACATCTGCCAAAGGTATCATCGAGGCTGATCTTGGAATGCCCCGAGGAACTAACTGATAGAACTAGCGGATTTACAGAAATAGATTGAATCTAAACTGGGTGCCAGACAACTCAAGGATCATAAGCAATGAAACAGCTGAAGAGTATTCTGTAGTAGGGAAAGTGGCTCAGTAAGAAACAAGTGAATAACTGCGAAAATATATCTGGAAATTCATGGGGAAACTGGAAAGAAAAACTGCCTAAACAGTACACGGATCGACTCGAAATAATTCAGGGTTACTCCTTGTACACTCTCCATTTTAAGGACACCTGAACAAATTAGGAGATCTGAGTTGCACAGAATGCAACAAAGGAAAAGAGAGAGCTTGTCATGCGTAAGCCAAATGAGGGTCACTGGATTCAGCAATTTACAAGAAACAGAGTTCAGAAAATTGTGACAAACATCCAGCAAACGTCATATACAAACTAGTAAAGGAAGAAGAAGATTGTTGGAATGGTTGTCACGAAAAGATGGGAGGAAAGTGCAATAAGCTTATGAGGTAACAGTGTTTTGCAGAGACTTGTAAGAAACAGAATGGTTGTAAAATGTGACTACAACTTACTTATTCGCAAAATTTCATGACGAAGTTGTATCATAACAAACTGAAAAAATGGTCCTTCCTCGCTTCCCAAAGCGAGAATGAAAGCGAGAGTGATAAATTACTCATAATTCACAACCATTTTGTACTACTATGTATTTACGATTCATACGATTAGCTATTCAAATACGAAAGAAAAAATATAATCCACAAATTACCGATTTTACTGAGTTCTAGTAAATTTGATCGTTCATTAGATGTTGAGAATTTTTTTAATTCCTTTGTTTCCATACTTTCCAGAAGGTTGAAAATTTTGAATTCATGATTGAACTCATATCTCTGGGTAACGAGGTGAATAGCATACTTTGATTTTTTTTTTATTTCGGAAACTATTTCTGTGTTTTTATCTTTCGGGAATGCGTGCTTTGAATATTCATTCCGTTTTGACCGGTTGAATAAAAATATATTGAAAGTTTTAGGCTTACTCAAGGTTTCTGTTCCCCCTCCATCGCCGACTTTCAATGTGTGGTTTTTTTAAATAGGGAGTTCTGCTAGTTCAACCCTTCAACAGGCAGGACCAAATCGAAATATTTCACTTTTTGATGATTGTGAACTTGCAATAATTTCAGACTCATTTTAGACATTTCAACTAAGTTATCAAACAATTCTTTGCTCCTTGTTTGAATTGTATTGTATATTTCAGTGATTCAGACACACACGGTGGATAGGAAAATAATTGTATGAAAATGTTCTACAAGTATTGGAGAGACAGAGATATGCTGAGAATTTTAGGCTCATTTTAGTTTCCTATTCTCATTTATTGCCGACTTTTCAGGTGTTGTTTTTTTTTGTTGAATGAGAACCTTTTCATTTTTTGGCAATTTCAATATTACAATAATTTTAGGCTCATGTAAGGCTTCTTCATTACATTATTGAACACTTTTTTTGCTACGCGTTTAAATTGAATTCGTGGGTGACTACCACGGATTCACACGATAGAAACGTAAATAGTTTTCGAAAATAGTTTTCCAGAGAAGTAGGGATAGAAATATAGATATAGACATCTAATCTAAAATAATTTCTTTCGGATATTCTTGTTCATGTGAAACATGGAGAAATCTATACTCTTGGAGCCTAAAATGAGCATAAAATTCTAAATATATTTCCATCTCTCCCATCGTTGAAGAATATTTTAGAAAAATTATTTCCTCTTCTACCATGTGTTTAAGGTAGACATATGATAATTAAATTAAATAGAGGAGTAAAAATTTTTTCAGTAGTATGATGGAAGTGCCTATAATCAGTCGAAAATTATGGTTCTGCCAGCTCAACGGTAAAGCTAGCAGAACCCACTTATTTAAAAAACAACACGCGATCATTTATTTCCACTTTTATTGCGTGTATCGGAGGTAATCACCGAAATATTTCATTCAAACGAGAAGCAAAACATTGTTAAATATCGAAATGAAGGAGTGAAGGATTTCGATTTGGTTCTGCCTGCGGTAACGGTAACGCTAGCAGAACCCACTGATGAATAAACAACACGTAGATATCGTGGAGCTCTGAATAAGCCTAAAATCCTCAGAATATAT
>WOGR01004072.1:0-15130 GCA_015342045.1 Leptinotarsa lineolata | reverse complement strand
TAAGGAGGCCTGTTAGACATCGTAATTCATCCCTACTAAAGTCCAACAACTTTTTGGCTTCAAGCTTTGAAGGGTGAATGAACGCCTTGGAGTGAGTCAATCCTGGAAGATTTTGCCAGAAGTCTTTAAAACTTCTTGCCATCCAGGTGTTCAATGTTTCTTTGGCAAAGCCTAAAGCAATGCCAATAACAGGTTCTGGTCCGATGAAGCTACTTGCAGCACCCTCCTTTGCAAGGGAGTCAGCAGGACTGTATAACTTTCTAGTTCAAATAGTGTTTCGAATTTGAAGAAACCGCCTTTGCTATTCGATTGACGTGTTTGTGACAAGACATAATATACAGTTTGCACCCAACAAATAAATGTACTCAACTCGTGAAGGGTTATTTGGAAATGGAGACTTTTTGGTCAACTCCGTTGTATCAATTTGTGAACTTCAATATTCCTGTTCATTAAATAAAAGTGATCATGAATTTAAATGCTGGCAGTAAATTACCACTTTCATTTTTCCCAGTCAAAATATAATGGAAAATCAAGATATTTTTAAATATACTATATATGAAAAATAGTCAAATGAATATTGAACTTCAGTATTGGATCTTTACTGTATTTTGGAAGGAGCTGAAAGTTTATTGAGGAATATTCGAGAATAATATTGGTCGTTGGCAGCCAGTTGATATTTTATGGAGATGCAGAAAATAATTGGATAGCTTCGAACATGATGCAAAATTAGCGTGAATCTATTTCACAATGACTCCATTAATTCAAGTAACATTTCATTGTGAAACTTTCACTGAAGAGTTTACAAAACAGCAACACGTGTTTCGCTATACAATAGCTTCCTCAAACGTTTTGATACCGTCATGACTCCATCATTGGTAGAACCTGTCATTGGCATTACTTTAGGTTTTGCCAAACAAACATTGGATACCTGGATGGCAAGAAGATTTAAAGACTTCTGGCAAAATCATTCAGTATTGGCTCACTCCAAGGCATTTATTCACCCGTCGAAGCTTAAAACCAAACAGTTATTAGACTACAGTAGGGATGAACTACGATGTCTCACAGGCCTCTTCATAGTTTACTGTCGTCTCAATCATCATATTTCTGAAGAGACTCGGACTATCGGAAGACAGTATGTGTCGCCTCTGTTTGGAAAATGATGGAACAGTAGAACACATACTTCGTGCCTGCCCCGCTGTGGATTGAATCAGGTATTCAAAGTTTGGCAGAGCCCCACTCTTACCATTTGATCTGAAAGGTCACTTGCCATATAGACTAATCGGTTTCGTTAAGAAGCTGGGTTCATTTGGTCGAGTTTAAAGAGGTGTGAGCCACAATAAACCCTTGCGTGTTGCGGTGGCTCACTTTTGACCTAACCTAACATACCAAAACTGTAAGTGTTTGCGAATCAATAATTTAAAAAAAAATCATTCGTCCAGGCGGTAATGCAACTGAATTCAATCATATTCTAGAAAGCTTCAGAAGCTTACTCCAATTCCAGTTGTTGTTTTCCCATGCACTTCCACCGTATTATAAATCTGAAGTTGGTGGTAAGTGATGCGAAGGGACGAGATACTGAAACGGAATCCAGCACTAAGTGATATATTGAGAAAAAATGTTCAAAATATAATATTATCCTGGGAAGCATGGCATCCCGTTCGGCTATCGATCGTCAGAAGTAAATAAATCTCTGTTAACATAGAACCCTATCCAGCAGTAATAGTCTCTCCTAATAGCACATGGACGCAAACATCTTTGTGTACAGTTTTGTTTTTCGATACTCCTCCAAAATATTTCGTGAACTGGGGCAAGATACTCGTATAATCAGTTCACAGTTCTTCTCGATGGAAATTCTTAGGTTACTGGTCTGATTTTTCAGATCATTTATAAAATTAATACGTTGCAAATTGATGACTGAAAGAGATATTCACGATTTCAATTGGAAAAGTAAATTTCCGCGATCTATGATTTAAGATTCGATTGAAAATTCTGAGGATTGATGCTTTCTGATGTACTCGGTTCAAAAAAATTACTACAGATTATTCATAAAAATTTTTCATAATAAAATACTCATATACTCGAAATGGAGAATAGTATTGGGAGATTTCACAAGTACTCACTACTGCAAACAACAACAATCAAGTTGAATCCCATGATGAAGGACAATTATCACAGAAAATGATGGGCTCAAACTGAGTTGCTTTTAAGAAAGACAGTCTTCTTTGAACACAAACTGTTCCTAGTGAATACGACTTTCGAACAGCTCGAATTAAAGATGATTCAATTATGGTATCTTCTTTTTTTATTTTATTTCTGATTAACTCGACCGTTACTTGATGAAGATCCATAGTAATTTCACAAACTACACCTAACGATTTGATCTTCACAAACTTCATTTTTAAAAATATCACGACATGTTTCGCTATCACAGTAGCGTTTTCGTTGGGTGTAGTTTGTGAAATAGTATCTTATACTAGGAGCTTGGCGGCGTTCAAGCCAAACATGGCTGGTAAGGATGGACCCGAGAAAATCGTCATTGGATCATAATACCTTCTTTTCAATAATCCAAAATTGCGATCGAACATGGATATGTAGAAGCTGACAAGAGCCTGCCGAGCAGACAAATGACAGCTCAGTCTGTACAACCGCCTGACCTGGAAGAGAACTGACTCAAGTCAATTGAAAAGATGAGCATTTACTTCAAACTTTAAACTCAGACATCTCTAACGTAGATGATTAACATTTTTGCACAAACATGAGACATAATGTAATAGAATCAACATTAGATATTACATTCATGAGTAACTATGTTCGAAACCTGATGTGTCTAATAAAATTAGTTTTTGTGGATTGTCGGCTAGGAATTTTTAAATCGATCTGAATTGCCATTTTTGAATGATCTGTACAAACTAGGAGAGGAAACCAGATTGAGGGAATGGGTGAAAAAACAAAATGAATCTATGAGACTGTAGTACTTTTCAAATGTTTGGGAGAAATGAGAAGTCAGACGGTTCCCAAGCAATTCTTTTGTATTCAAATATTCCGTTGACAAAACGGCAACACGTGTATTTCTATACAATATCTTTTCCGATCGTTTTCATACCAATTATGAAAACGCTTGGCAGGTTTCAGCAAATTCCATCACAATACTTTTGATTGGAAGCAAAGTTATGTTGATAAGTTCTGAATCTTGTAGTTTCTGTGCGACTCTATATTTGGAACTTTTGTTTTGTTGAGTTGCCAAAGCTGTTAATAAATAAATGAATAAACTTGGATGACACACAAAGATGACATATTTTCACAAAGTATATGTTGTGTTTCAAATTATAATCAAACAAGTGTTTAATGCTGCTCGTTTATTACTGATTGAAAACATATTTGGTCTGCGATACATTCAGGCTCGAAAGTCTTAATTTACTCGACGGAGTGCAGGAGCATACTCTATAGTTTTCCCCAACACACTACACATCTCTTTCTCACAGAAAATACACGTTAATGAAAATAGACACTAATTAATGTTTTTTTTACAATGGAGTAAATCTTTCTGGAGGTTTCAAGTTACTCCGTCTCCGCAGACAGCTGTCGCTATTACTCTGGTCATTTTCTGATATGTCGGTTTGATGGTCACTTGAATCTATTACTAAATTAGCGTTTTCTGGCCTCAATGGTATGATACTGTCGTCTACATCGTTAGAACAATTTTCACTGTCTTGACTTTTCAGAATTTAACCAATTTCTTCGGATGATTGAGAAAGTACTTGTTCGCCATATTCTGTAGTAGTCGGATCAACTTGGAAAGATTTTCTTTCAATTAACTAACTTACTGATATGCCTTTTTCAACTCATTTCTCTATCGAACGTAGACACTGAATATATTCTAGATCAAATCTTTTTCTCAATGTGCCCTTTTACTGATCTTTGAGAATTTGATCTATAGTCCTTCATTCAAACCTTCTCGGAAGTTTCAAAAAAGGCTTTTACTTTTTTTTTGTTTATCTTGACTTCCATTTACTGTTTTTGATTTATGGGAGTAACAGATAAAACTTCGATGGCATTCGTCGGCCCAAAAGTAATTTTGAAGGTGGAAAAGAAACCTATTTATCAAAACATTCACATCAGCTGTACCTTCACTGTGATTCTTCAGAATTGCTTTTTTTATGATTTTAACAGCTCTTTCGGTCTGACCATTTGTTTGGGGGGTATACGGTGGTCCTGTTAGATGTACAATGCTACACTCTTTCACAAATTTTTGAAACTCGTCTGAGCAAAATTTTGGGGTAGTATCTATACATATTTCTTCTGATGAACCAAACCTTGCGAATGCATTCTGTAAAATTCTTATTGTGACGTAAGCAGTCATATTATTTACTTCAGAATACTCAATCCGTTCTGATGTTGTATCTTCTAAAACGAGAAAGTATTTACCCAAAGTCCGAAAAAATTAAGATGGAGCCTTGTTCAAACATCTTTTGGCCATTCCCAAACGGATAAACTTGATTTTGGTGAAGAAATTGAAAATTTTGCAAAAGTTTTGCAATACTTCGCGATGTTCTCTATATCTTTGTCGACCAACAGTAAGATCAAGCTAGCGCCTTCATATAATATTTTCAGAATTAACAAAGTGTATCCCACAGTCAAAAGCAGACAGTATGTGTGCCCATCTTTGCAGTCTGTTGGCGGCAAATACTGCAATTCCTTTTTTGCGAGTAAATATTGTCAGTAGTGGTTTGTGGTCTGTAGAAAATTGAAATTTTCTGCCAAACAATTACTGAACAAATTTTTGACTCCGAAAATTATAGCACCTGCTTCTTTCTCTATCTGTCAATATTTTGATTCCACTGATTTTAATAAACGCGACGCGAAAGCAATGAGCCTCTCTCTTTTATCTTCGTATACGTGACTAATCACGGCTGCTATGGCAATTTTACTAGCGTCAATTGTCAATTAAAGTATTTTATCGGGGTCAAAATGAGCAAGACCCTGCGCGACACTGATATTTCTGTAATTTTCGAAAATGTTCTCATACTTTTCTGACCAGTTCCATCCGGTGTTCTTTTTTAATAATTCATATAGAGGTTGCATCATATCTGATGCATTAGGAATAAATTCACAATGAGAATCAAGCATTCCTGAAAAACGATTTCAACCCTGTGAAATTTTTTGAAATGTTTATTTTTTTATGGCCTATCTTTTCTTCAGAAGTTCTTAACCTGTTTTTATCAATAATGTGCTCAAGATACTCGACCCTGTCATGAAAAAAAAAAACTTATTTTTTTACCTTCAAACCACATTTAAGGATTCTAGATAGAATTTTTTTATATATATTAAATTTTCTCTGTAGTTTCTGCCCGTAATCAGAATCATCCGTACAGCACACCGCACCCCACATGTTAACGAAAATTTGCTTGATGATTTGTTGAAATATACTGGGCGCGCTATTCCGTAACGAATATACGAGAATAAACCTTCATGTGTGGAAATGGTGACGAACTTTCTAGAACCTTCTATTAACAGAACCTGTTGGTATGCCTCAGCTAGGTCTATTTTAGGTAATTTTTCGCCTTCATGTAACTTCGAAAAAGAGATTCTATTCTCGGAATTGGTTATTGCTGAATTTCCAGTTGTGGATTCAGTATACTTTTTGAATAACTGCTTATACATAGTTTACCATTAGGTTTTAGTATAGGGACGATCGGTGTCCCTTCAAGACTTAGACTTAATTTTTTATTATTTATCTATCGATTTCCTCATTTATTTTTGGTTTCATGGTAAGTGAAACGGGCCTTGCTTTATATAATTTCGGTATTGCTTCGTCATTTAACGTTAATTGAATTTTATGTTTGTTAAACGCTGCTTTTGTGATTTTTTCCCCCACGAACACAACACTTGACCTTTTGATTTGCAATTACCCCAGTGGTTGATGATCCTGATGATTTATCCGAATGGCTGAATGATTACGTTGTTCATGTCGTAAATAATTTACTAGAAATAATTCATTGATTTTTACTACTGAAATTGTTCTCGCAGAATACTCTCCTAGTCCAATGGTGAAAACATCTATGATGATTGTTTTCAACTACGTTTCGAACTCACAATTCGCTGCCAAACCTTTCATCCTTGCCGACCATTCTGAAACTGTTTCGTTTTCCATTTTTTTTCGAGTAAAAAATTCCAATCTTTCAGAAAATATTGACTTCACTGGTGCGAAAAATTCAGACAACACTAACACTATATAAGTCTTGGTAAATCCGGCGTACATAAATTTGGCAGTAACATATATGTTTCCCCGGGTAGTGAACACAAAAGAATTGCCTTCTTTTTATTTTCATCGTCAATTGAATTCGCTATGAAATTTGTTTTAAATGCTCACTAAAAACTGTCAAGTTGAATACTTTGTAATTGAATTTGTTGATGTTGTACAGCGAATTTTGGTCTGACATTTTATTTTTTCACTTCGATTTTTCAAATCCTCCTTATATTATAATTGAACAGGTGTTCAATGCTGCTCGTTTATTACTGAATTAAAACTTCTGTCTGTGATATATTCTGGCCCAAAAGTCTTTTTTTACCCGACGAAGTGCAGGACCGTTGTCTAATATACTAAAGTATAAAAATCAAAAGAATGTTGAGAGTGTTATTATACAATAGCAGAATGGAAATATCGCAGTGGAGATTTGCGAAAATATGGAAAGCAAAAGTTATTGAGAACGGTTTTCAAAATTATATTTTTCAACTGACATATATAATACATAACAACGTCGTTCATTATCAACATATGACAAAAATCAACATTCCTTGAAACAAATTTCTTTTAACAGAAGGTCCATGATTCACATATGGTGTTGAAAGACCATGACTTACAGAATTATACACAATTACTTTTGAAATAGTTATGAATATCAGATATCTCATGGCACAGGTAACGGGAATATAACTTTTCATATAAAATCAAATTGAATATATCACCTGAATAATGTAGCAACTTCAGTGACCCTGAAAATTTCTCGATGAAATGAAGGCAATGGTGGAGAACGAACTTTTAATTGACTCTTTTGATTCCTTTCTGGATCACGAATTTAATTTTTCCAGACAAACCAGTAAAGTTTTGATTGTTAAAAAATGTAGCTTTATAAATTTTTGGTATTGGTATATAACTATACTGGTGATATTCCCAGACTTTTCACAAGTAGTAGGATATAAATATAAACTAACATTTTTATTCGAAGGTGATTGACAATGTTTCTTGGTGAATTTCTTCAGTTCGGACTTCCATTGTCTAATATTATTTAAAATGATTCGAAATCCCTGAAATAACCAATACAATTGAATTTTAAAAGAATAGCTGAAAATAACAAATATATCAAGCAAACAAACCCTGAAATGATTTTACAGTGAAATAAAAAAAGTAAAAAAAAAAAAATTGAACAATTTAAACAAAAAAAGAAATAAATAAAATTGAAAAATTAGCGATTTCAAGCAACGTTACTTTACGACGTGATGTTGTCTTGGCATGTGTGATCACAACTATCAATTTTTATATCAAGGAAATATATCTCACAGAACACAAAACGAATAATACAAGTAAATTTATTAAAACAATACGAATGTCAGTGTCGGATACATCAGGAGTGTATAAGTTGACTTGTGACTCTTATCCAAAACATCATATTGGCCCAACAGGGAGAACTTTTTTCCAAAGAATTGAAGAGCATAGAAGTAGTTTCTTGGATGAAAAGACCAATTCCACATTTCCAACCATCGTTTAGCAGCAGGACATGGGTTCAATCATAAATATGACGTGTTATATTCAGTTTGAAATTCAGTCTTTCAGAATGTTTAGAAATGAATAGAATTGTGAATTTGAGTAATTTATCGAATGACCAAATAGAATTAAATAACTTCCCAAGACTGAATAATTTTTCAAATGTGGAAACTGATATAAAATTCAGGTCATTTCATCAATTACAAACTCAGGTACACATTGAACATTAATTGGTTAGGTAAAACTCAGTTTCTGAAATTGAGGTACTTTAAATTGTAAAAGAAAATATATGAAGTATTGAAAGTATGAATTTAGTTAGTGAAAACAGGCTTGAAAAAGATAAGTAAGTACTTACCTATCACCTGAGGACAACACAAAACAGAAATGCGATTTTATCATTCATAGTGATTAACAGCGTTGAACAAAATCCACGCAATTACCAATTGCACCGTTTCTTCATGACGTGTGGCGCATCGTTATGTGAAGAATGAATCACATATATTCTAGATGATAATGTATGAAAAAGGTATAGAAAATATCAGACTATATTAGATTTCTAAAAATATTATCCAAATGGGGATTTCGAATGATATTGAAATTGAACTTACCCAAGGACAATATTGGGCGATGTATAAAGAAGAATAAATTGCCATTCAAATGAAAATTTTTCCATAATCAAGAATAAGATGAATGAAATAGAGATCGGAATTTCACTCATGAGCACAGTAAAATGTAGCATTCAGGAAGAGCAATTGTCTGTATGAGACGATAACTGGTTCTTTATCATTTGACGGCAATATCAATTCAGCAAATTTTCCACAATTGGCGATGAATGTCGGACGCAGTCGACGAACTTTTCATTAAAAAACAATATAATAATTTTTTGATATTTTGGATAATGTTGAAGCAAAACATGCCGAATCCAGTGTAGTAGTAAGTCATTCCCTTGAAACTTTTTTAATAACCAACACATTTTGACGTAATTTTGTCATAGGTCAAAACTCGAGTGGATATATCCATATTTTTGAATAACTACCTTTTCCTTTCATACCGTGGATCAATTACTGAAATTTTTGATAGGTATCTAATACCTATTGTACTTTTTGTTGTAAACTGCAGTTCTTCATATTCTGTGATTCATTCTTGATTATAAATGAAATTTCAATGTGGTAGACTACAAATGATACCTGATGTATTCAGAAGTTCATATTTCATGTTGGATTTTGTTTCTCTAATTTCAGTTTTTGACAAGTCTGTTATTAGTAGGTCGATGACATCTTTCCTCACGAAAACGCCATCTATGGGATCAACAGAGAACTCAATCCTCGGATATGAACAAGGCTCCTCAAGGCCATCGGTTGCAAAGCCAAGCCAAGCTAAACACAACGCATCTATGATTCAACACCAAACAACGCTGTTTCGACCTGTCATCAGTGGTACTAGACTGAACCGTAAATGCGTTGCTCGGCTTATCTATTCATATTATATTCCCATGCCCTTTCATTCTTTGAGAAAAGGTTTTTTCCGTTGAGCCGATATAAAGGTTTGTGCGACAACCAAAAATCAACTTATATACCCCTCATCTATTCGACACTGGAATTATGTCTTCCACGACTTCAATGAATTTGCTGAAGTTATTACTCGTTTTGGGAGCCTCATATATAACTTTCTTTTTCAAAAAATGAGCGATATTACTGGTGTGATCCACCAACGTATGTAAATGTCAGTAGTTGGTTTAGGCCAATTTCGGAACCTCCCCCAACCACTTCTAACTTTGATACGACCTTCACCTACGTCCCAAGATATAGCCAGGGTGACCTTGACTTACGTCATACGATGCGTACAGTTTGGCTTCAAGTAGTGGTAGAGCTTGAAGTACCTTTATTGATTTACGTTCCACATTTTCGACAAGATGAATTCGATCTCGCGGTTATCTTGAAGTTTTAAGGATCCGACTTTGAACGACCTTCAGCTGCGTAGTCGAAGTGGCTTCTAGAGTCATATTCCTGACTTAGAATGGACTTGAGTCATGCCTTGCAGCTATTTTGAGAATTCAAGGATTCGACTAAGAACGACTTTCAGCTGCATGGATGATAAACATTCAGTCATAGAAGACCTCTTTACGTTCGGATTGAAATCAGTAAAACTCGTTAGAAAGTGTGAGCATTTGGAAAATTATATAAAATTTATGCAATCTGTTCTGAAGAAAACTGTCAGTGAGCAATAAAAAAATTGAGCAAAAACGATTGTGAGTGAGGATCAATTTCATCTGTGACAAAAATTATCAAACAGTTGTAGCTGATATAATTGTAAATCAGAAGTCATTACTTTTTGACAGGGAGCAGATAATGATCATTGATTGAGCTATACACTTCACGATAGTTGTTTCGGAAAAAATGGGATTGTGCTCCAATAGCCTGCGATTCAAGCAGCGGTAGCAGTTAAATCAGCGTAATGTATTTGGTGGAGACTATAATCATACACAATTGAAGAAGAGAAAATTCAAAAGTCGATTTATACCATATATGATAAGTGCTAGTAGCCTAAACTTCCTCGAATCCATTGGTTTACAGCTGCGATATAGACAAGAGCAGTAATATTACTGAAATCATCGCAAGTAATGAATTGGGGGAATTTGAGAATCCTATGTTCGACCATAGCCTTCATGAGCATACATATGAACCGTATGATTCACTTCATTACAAACACTCAGCAACAACAACAACATCAGAATCCTCATCAACTTTTGATCCCTTCAACTTCAGACGCCATCTGATGTCAACAAGAAAGAGACTATTATTCAAAAACATGGCGTAACCACTACGATGAAAACTATGGTAATATTTGGACAAATGCACGCAAATTCATGGGCATTGATGAGAATAAATAAGATATTCTGTATCCCGTCAGCGTTTTCAGCGGTAAATTACCTGCCAAGTAATCTCATGGGTTTTGCTGAAGATTACAACAACGGATTATTCAATATCAAGCAAGAGCTCAGTTTGATTATAGCACACTCATCCAAAAATTTATTTTAATGGAAAAGTCGATGAAGAATTGGTAATCAGTAGAATAGAATTAAGAATCAGACAAATTGTACCGGAAGACCGCCAAAAACTGAACTTTCGAATAAAAGTAGTAATAATGCTGAAGTCAAGGTGACTTATCGCATGTGGGATCTTCAAGAATCACCGTCACTTCGTGGTACAGCCACAGACATATTATGTGCCGTAAAGTCAACCGACAGCCGCGAGAGACAACGATACATTATCATCGACTTCTAAAACAATCCGAGAGTATGACAAAAGATGCGAGTATTGATAATATCGTCTATCTTTGAACTCTGAAGTATATCTATATGAGCGTTGGAATCTGGATTTCGACAAAAAGTAAGACTATTCAGCATACTATGCATATAAAAATTCACAATGCAGCTACTACGATAGAGCTATGAGTGAATCAATGATGGATATTGGCAGCTTTCGCAATAACCCGCTATTCATAATAAATCGCTCCCACCAACCCGATACTATGAAGACATCCCCTGTCGATATAAACATTGAGTTTGAAACACGTGAAGTCAAGTTTCTGGCACACACCAAAGTATATGCACCTATCCTTTACAATGCTGTTTTGTCTTATAACTCCCTGAATAGCTCTGTTCAGTCGGGATTATGATAATATCGACATGTAAGTCATTATGAAATATTCGATTTTGGTATATAAAATACCCAATGGTTTTTTTTTGTATATATTATATGATGGAATTGGCCGATTCTTGATGAAAATCCTTAACGTATTCAAGAAACACTTTATTGTGAGATTTTCATTAAATAGTTTCACAACTGTTTCACTAAACACTAAACAATTGTTTTCCTAAACAATTTTTCTCAGTGAATATTTCTAGATACATGCTACACCATGAATTGTTTAAAATGTAGAATCACCGGAAATGACTTGCCATTGAGCTGTGATGGTTGTGAACGCAAGACGCATGCAGAATGTTCAAATCTAAGTGCAACTGAATTGAAGGTAATGACATTTAAGGGAAAACGGGCGTTGAAGTTTTATTGTGAAGATTGTCTCACAGGGGTAAGATTAGTACCCAATTTAATCAAGAAGATCAATGGATTGCTTTCTGAGGTTGAAGAACTGAAATCAAAAATTTGAAAAGAAACATGTCCATTTTTTTCGGAAGAAACAGTCATAAATGAAATATACGAGAGACGAAAAAGAATGAACAATGTTATGATATTCAATTTAGTGGAAGGTAATTCTCACAACTCAAACTTGAATACTGTTAAGGAAATGGTTGAAGAAGTTACTCATGGGGATTTATACATATCAAACAGATATTCAAAGATGGAAAGAAGGACAAAAGTAATTTGAAAGTTATTTTTACCAGTGTAGAAAATGCAAACAAGTTAAATAAATCAAAAAAGAAATGCACTCAAGGTGAGAAAATCGTTAATGCTGATCTAACACCACTATACAAGTAAAAAACTGTCAAAGCATGAAAAAAGAAGTCGATGATAGAAAGCAGATGGTAGAAAATATCATAATAAGATATGTGAATGGGGTACCTCAAATAACTGGAGCGGCTGCAAAAAAGTAAAACCCAATCAGTTTCTGTGTATTTTCAAAATGTCGGCGGTATGAAAACAACTATTAGAATTTCAACGAAGTGTTATGTGTTCAAACTATGATATTTTGATTCTAGTACAGACTAGGCTTCATAGAGACTTTTCGGATGGTGAACTGGGTTTTGAAGGTTTTAACATACATAGATTAGATAGAGACCAAACGAATAGTGATTGAAAAAAAGGAGAAATACTAATAGCCACTAGAGAATCTTCAATAACTGAGTTAATCGACATATCTCCTGATAATATAGAACATTTGTATGTTAAATTATCAACAGGTGCTTCAACAATCATTATCGGTGGTGTATATATCCCTTCTTCTTCTGTAGTGGATTCTTATATGGTACATACTGCTACCGTTGAATATATCCTAAAAAAATACTGTACCAGCAAGATTATCCTTTGTGGTGACTATAATATCCCTGACGCATTTCGGTTTGATGAAAAGCTTGGTCTGAATTTTGATTATCCAGAAAACCCACCTGCACTAGCTTTATTACATTCATTCAGTTTCCATAATTTATATTATATCAATAATATTCCAAATTCAAGAAATATTTACTTAGATTTAATTTTTCCATCATTCATAAATATGTTCAAAATCCATCGCACCCAATTTTTCAAAATATGTTACATCATTCTTCGGTACGTTTTGATTCAAAAAATGATACAAAGGAATATCTAAAATACGATGAATACTTTTATGACTTTGTAAATGAAGATGGTCATGAAAGATTCCTTGGCAAGTATCAATACTAAAGGATGAGGATTTGAATATTGTAGTTACAAAATTTCACAATATTTTCTATACAGCTCTGGAGTACTATGTTCCACTAGAAAAATATAAAGCTTCTACTTTCCCAGTATGGTTCAATTCTGAGCTGAAAGAATTCAAATTCAGGAAGAAATCGGTTCACAAGAAATACGAAAATGGAAATTTTCATAAATATGAAGATATTTGTTACCTGAGAGATAAGTGCAAATCTTTGAGAAACACTTGCCACCTAGCATATTCAAATAAAATAGAGGATAACATCAACAATAATCCTAGAAGCTTCTGGAATTATATTAAAAATTAAAAAAATCACACTCCTTACCATCTAAAATGTATAATGATTACTCTGTCAGCAAAAATAGTGATGATATTGTGAATCTTTTGCAAAATATTCATCATCTGTCTCTAGTGATGAAACAGTAAACCAAATTCCTGAATATAAATTCAGTAAGACATTTGATATATGTAGTTATACCGTTGATATTGAAGAAATAATCGATCTAGTCATGTCATTACCTTGAAAATTGTCTACAGGTCATGATGGAATCCCGCAATTCCTAATCAAAAAATGTATTTTTATCCTGGTCAAAACAGGGTAAAATACAGTTTTTTGAAACCTATTTATAGAAGTGGATCACATTATGATATAAAAAACTATCGAGCAGTCTGTAATCAATCAGAATTACCTAAATTGTTAGACAGCCTAATTACAAAAAAGCTAACATGGGATTGTAGACATATAATCATTAATCAACAACATGAATTCAGTCGTGGTAGATCTACCAGGAAAAATCTGCTCATTTATCAACACTGTATAATAAATACCTTCGGAAATAGACACCAGGTGGATTCTATTCACACAGATTTATCAAAGGCATTCGACCGAGTGAACCACAATTTTTTGTTGCATAAACTAAACGCTTTGGAGTTTCGAAAAAACATTCTGAAATGGATTGAAAATTATCTAGCATGCAGAGTACAGTTTGTGAAATATGGTAACTCAGTATCTTCCTGAATCACAGTTTCATCGGGTGTACCACTGGGTTCTCATTTAGGGTCATTGCTTCTCAATCTATTTGTGAATGACTTGAATGATGTTATTCTTTATAGTGAATTTCTTTTGTTTGCTGATGACCTGAGAATGTTCAAAGTTATTCATGACAACTGATACAGAATTATTACAATAGATTCTATTCATCTTACTTTGTTCGCTGGTGTGATATAAATCTACTGCAATTGAATATAGACAAATGTCAAAAATTCACCTTTTTCCGAAACAAAAATCCCATAAATCAGCCATATAAAATCAATCGATCAGAACTAAAAACAACAAACACAATCAGAGATTTAGAAATCACTCTTAACCCAAAAATGTCATTCGAACCCCATATTGCAAATATTACTTCTAAAGCACCAAAAATGTTGGGTTTCATTCTTAGATCTGCAAATAAATTATCTCTCACTTCAATAAAAATCATATATTGTTCAATTGTTAGATCAGTAATCGAATACAATTCCACAATTTGGTGCCCTTCATATAATAAGCATATTGATATGCTTGAAAGTGTTCAAAATAAGTTTTTGAGGTACTCTGCATATGAACTGGGATATCATATTGGTTAATATAACTATAAAATTATTTTGGATATTCTCAACTTGAATATTCTGGCTCATAGAAAATCATAATCAGATCTTACACTTATTCATAAAATAATCAATGGTAGCATCAATTCCCCGGAATTTTTCGAACTTATAACTTCAAATTTCCTAAAAGAACAATTTGTTCAGGCCAGTCTCACCTCACTTACACTGTAGGTTGATGGGCCGACACCTATCAGAAAACAACTACTCCCCTGGCCAATACCACGAAGGGCGTTGGATTATATCCGACAGGTGTCAGTGCAGGATACTTCACTGAAGTTATTTCTGCATATGCTGTTGCCGATACAA
>WOGR01004071.1:0-15133 GCA_015342045.1 Leptinotarsa lineolata | reverse complement strand
AAAATAATTAAAAATAGTCTGTCCAGGATTTTTTTAGCAAACCTATTTTTAATATATTTTCTAATATACTTAATTGATTATAAAATATGTTTCATTCCATTATCAGCCCGGTGAAGGTCGATTTAGGTTCGGATCTTAGACTAATTGAAGACCTTGGCTTATCAAAGCGCCGACCTTCGCTTTCCACAGGTCGAGTGGGCTGAAGTCGGAAACTGAGGGGTTCATCATGACTTGCCAGGATGTTGTCTTGAACACCTTAGACTCCCGCAGGCTCATACAAGCTAATAAGCCTGATGTAGTTCCTCTCGCCAACCATAGCAAGACGATATTTGTCGTGGAGAAAGAAAAACGGATAAAATATCGAGATTTTCTCTTCGAACTCCTCAGACTCCATTCAGACCACTCTGTGAAGATGGTTGTTCTGCTTATTAGACTGCTTGGTGGAATGATGCCCTCTTTACTCTCCAATATCAAAATCATGCCGGCTTGACGCACTAAGGCAGAAATCTTAGCCGGAAAATGCAGAAGGCTGTCATTCTTGAATGTCTTTGCTTACTAAGGGCACACAATTCTTGGATCCAAAGATCACCTACACCACTAAGTGGGGAGTGGTCGTTTGTTCATAATGCTGGCACGCCCTCCTGAATGTGTCAGCGCTTCGGGATATAGGGGACCAGCACAAACATAAGTTGAAAAATAAATAATGATTATAATTGTAGAGGTTCCTGACAAAAGGTATAGGGCCTGACGCGTGGTGCCAGAAACCCTAATGCACTTGCTGTCAACATGTACAGCATATGCGATCTCAGCCTATCTCCATCAACATAACACAGCCCTTAGAGTGCTTTATAACCACTTAAGGCACTTTTACGGTATTGACCAGACACTTGTGTTGCACTACGGTCCGGTGGATATTGAATCCGTCGTGGGGAACGAGGATTGCCAAATTTACTGCAACTATCAATTCCCCACCATCAGGGTCATACAAGCTAATGCGCCTGATGTAGTTCTTTTTGACCATCAGAGCAAGATGATATTTGTATTGGAATTTTCAGCTCCTGGCGAGACGAATATCGTCCGGAAAGAGGAGGAAAAATGGATAAAATATGGAGATTTTCTCTTCAAATTCCACATACTCTATCCAGACCACTTTGTCGAAATGTTTGTTTTCATATCGTCGTAAGTCCTTGGTGGAATTATGTTTTTTCTACTCTTGAATATCAAGATCATGACGACTTGCCGTACTGAGGCAGAAATCTCAGCCGGACAAATGCAGAAGGCTGTAATTCTTGGCTCACTGCGCTTGAAAAGAGCACATGATTCTTGAACCCAATGATAACTTACCCCACGGTGTGAAGAGTGGTCATTGGTTAATTATTCTGGTACTCCCTTTCGAATGTATCGGGGCTTCGGAGATAGGGCCCGACCAGCGCAACGGTACAGGGAAAAATATTAGTAATAAGCAATTGGAAAAACTATAAACCTGTCTAAAATTCCCAAGAATCAAAAATTTAACTATTATTTTTCAGTGACCTTACAAATAATAAATAATATCGTAAAAATCAAACAGCGCATCAAAGTAGGCAATTCATACCGATCCGAAGTCCTCCCTCCACCACTTGACCTTTGAAACGGCCTTGGATCTCGTCGCACAATCTTGATTGTGTAGCTTTTAGATTGTTTTAGGTTTGACCCTAAATGACCTTGAATTGCGTCATATAGTCTTGACGAGCCATGTGATGAAGGTCATTCAAAGTCGCAATTTTCATTGAAACTTGATCATCAAGATCCCTCAAGGTCAAACCCCTGACTCAACCTTGACTATCACACTCAAGTGTTTGTCGCATCTATACCTCCACTATACTCACATCACATAAGAGAGGAATCACTAGCTAGAAATTTGGTTTCGAATTTTCAATCTATAAGCAGAATCATAATGTATCATTATAGTGGGTGTGATAGAAGTTTTACGGAGAAATAACTTACGTCTTCATCAGGCATAGTCTTGTAGGCCTAACAATGTCGACATTGCCGGGCCTTCAGCTAAAAAGCCCAAGTTAGATATTGTGCCTCCAGCTCCGAGTGAGCAGTTTTGTAGCTGGTATGATGAAATGATATCTGTAAATCAGATGAATTCTCACCTCAAGTCAATGGAACATAGAATGAATGCATGCACCGAGTTTTCCGGTGACGTCAAACTTATCAATAGCGCATTCAAGTACAAGATTGCCAGTT
This sequence comes from Leptinotarsa lineolata, assembly GCA_015342045.1. Taxonomy (NCBI): domain Eukaryota; kingdom Metazoa; phylum Arthropoda; class Insecta; order Coleoptera; family Chrysomelidae; genus Leptinotarsa; species Leptinotarsa lineolata. The sequence goes on along the minus strand of WOGR01004071.1, from coordinate 12,898 downwards.
GTGAGTGAAAATCATCATATATGGACTTTTTTCAATGAACTGAATCAGAAGATTGTTAATTTGATTGAGAGACTGGTACAGATCCATGAAAATGTGAAAGTGAACATGGAAGATTTGGAAGATATGTCTTGCAAACACAAAAATTATATGAAGTGAAAGGCTTCAACAGTCCCAATAAAATTTCACGATCTATAAACGGTGTAAGATGATTTCGTTGACGTTTTTTCTGCAGGAGCTATGGAATTCCAGGAGCGTGATTCAGGTATGTAATCTTTCGAAAAATATAAATATGCTGGAACTCGACATAAAAAATTTTATAGGGTGGACTCTTGAAAAGATCATTGAGGTTAACATCAACAAGTATAGCCCGCTACGATAATCCTCAAATATGAAACTTCCAAAATGTATTGAATTGAAGAGAGCTGCGGTGAATGTCAGCAACGAGGACCAGCATTGTTTCGCCTAGGCAGTGACGTCAACATAATAATAATAATAATAATAATAATAATAATAATAATCGACTTTATTCATCACAAGGGATAAACGATTTCTAATTTGTATTTACATTATTTGAAGATAACCTTATGACGAATGGGCGAAGTGTCAGCTGAAGCTGTTTTTCAACTCGACCCTGCATATACGAGAAATTCTAATATCGCATCATATGCGCATTTTTCAACTGTTTTGGATAATGAGATAATGAGATATTTCCAAGTTTGAAGATTTGAATTATTGCACAGTCAATGTTTATGGGTTGGAAAATTATTTTGAAAATGATGAAGTGAAGTATGATATTGTTAGCCTTAACATTATGCCCAACGGAAACTTAGACCCCATGGTTATCTATTATATATTACTGATGAGTCAGGTAGTAGTCATCGTTGTTGGATAAAGGATTTTTCGAAATTAGTTTCTTCTCAGACTTCGGCTTATGGTCATAAAAATATTTCTTTGATGGGTGCTCACTGTACTTTTCAAATGAGTTTGAATTATTCCGTTATCAGTTGAATGATTGTAATTATTTTTCAATAATTATTTCACAATAAAAATATATAAATTTGAAATTTACTAAAATTATTTCACGATAAAAATATATACATTTGAAATTCACCGAGTGATAACTGAAGATTTATTTTCACAAGAAATCTCTTCAAAATTTTTTCTACCAAATAAACGTCGACCTGCTTTGTTTTATCCAAATTCGTTTCATGAAAACAACTTTTTATTGGTTTCCCATTCATGTCTTCAAAGTCATAAGTTGCTGTCACGGTGCAATTCACTAGAGCGATTTTGAAAGGTTCAGTTGTGAAATTTGCTGTATACCATTTACCCTTTATCGAATATGTTTTTGTATTTGCTGATTCGAACCACATCGCCTACTCTGAAGTTATATAGGGTCTTACAACAGGGACTTGATAACGGCCATACTTCTGAAGCTACATCTGTCAAATTAGTTGTCATTCATTCAATCCGTTTTGCTAAACACCATGGACTTATACAGCATTCAACAACACGTGCTAATAATAAAATTGTTTTATCAAAATGGGTGTTCTGTTCGGAAAACGTACCGCTCGCTTCGCTCATTTAACGGTCGATGATTATCAACTTCTTTTGGCCTAAATTGGATCACTTGAACATCAACGACATGTGGTTTCAACAGGACGGCGCTACGTGCCACACAGCCCATGCCACATTGGATATTCTGCACGAGCGATTTGAGGGCATGGTACCTAGGATCAGCCCTGGCTGATCCTAGGTAGGGCATGCTATGCCTTTTACAGCCCTGGCTGTAAAAGGTATAGAATCGACCATAACTGAATGGATTTATGCCATGCTAGTAAACAGAACTGCAACTACGACTCTTCACAACGAGGCTATCAGGTTCAGGGTCACCAGGGGCTGCCCTCAAGGTGGGGTACTATATCCCCTTCTGTGGTCGCTCCTGTTGGATAGTCTGCTTGTTGCCCTCGTCGGAAGAGAAGTAGATCTGCAAGCTTATGCAGATGACCTTGTCATTTTGGCAAGGTCCACGTCAGGAAGGGTAGCTTGTAATATCCTCCAAAGTGCGATGGACGTTGTTCAGTACTCATGTCATTTCTCTATGACAGAACTTCTATCCACAACGGTAAAGCTAATTGCACAGTTCTTTAGTGTTTGGGTGGAGGTTTAGTGGTTCACTGTTCCACTTAAACAACCCAGTAGAGTAGTTATGAGTAACTGATCAAATTTCATACATCAATGGATTGATATATCGATAGGGTTAACAGACTAGTCATTCTTCACGTCATTACTCAATTATGGCTAATATTTCATTATCGTACCCAGTGTGTCCAACTGTTCGTGAACTCCAAAGTAATCGAAGGCGATCCAATTTTTCCAACCTATTCCAATAAATATAATCAATATTCTTATTTGTGAAATATTTTTTTGATAGGGTAATTCAGTCATGCCAGCACGTTTTGCAGTAAGCTTTGATCAGTTCTGCCAGGACCATTACTATGATTTCAGCAGCAATAATTTCGACGTGAATGATTGTCCACCTACAAGAAAAATATTCTGTTGTTATTCTAAAGTGAATGATGTGAATGTAGTCACACATAATGTGATGAATGAGTTGGATAGACCACCGAGAAATGAAAATTACTTCACAGTTTCTGCTGTCAGCAGTAAAAAGACATGGATCAGCGATATTTCATCAGTCATGTCACGTACGTTTCCATTATCGGGATACCCTAGCGAGTTGAAAGCCAGCTCCATATTCAATGTGGATTTGAAGAATAACGTTATCGGTTATTCGAAAACAGTTAACTCGCCCCCTACCATAATAAAAATTCCATCTGGAGCATATGAAATTGATAAGGTTATTCAAAAATTCATCAAATCCAAAGACGTTGAGGAAAACCTTAGACGAAGTATTCCTCCTACATGCAAACAACAACACTCTGAAATATGGAATGCGGTCGAAATATTGGATCGATCTCGAACATGGAAACACCATGCAGAACTTTTGGGGTTCGATGCCAATGTCTTTGGCATATGTGAAACTTACGAATCGACATTGCCTGTGAATATCAATAAGGTAAGTGTGGATTGTAATGTCACCGATGAAGCATATTGGAATGGTGATGCATTCCGCGGAATCTTTAAATTTAATATTGACTTTGAATATGAAAGAGCTTGAAACAAACTCGCCAAGAAAGCAAAACATATTATTAATATGACAATCCAGCCTGGCTGTCGTCAGTATCTCTACAACATCATCCTATGCATATTAGATGATAAATGATAATGGTTATCTGATCAATTTTAATGGTAAGAAGATAGTAATTAAATTGGAATTGATGAAGTTAAAACAAAACTATTATTGTTTCTGAATTTCATAATCACAAAAAATGAGTTCTGCTTCTTCAATAGACAGCAACTGCAGCCTGCAGCAGCGGTAGTAGTTGAAGCGTATAAGATAGCACTTCGTATATCATAGAAATGGACGCAGAAGTAAGGCAGCGTCAATCACTGTTTTGCGAGGACAGCCTGGAGTTGGTTTCGAATTAACTTCCGATAGAAACTTTGATATAGAAAACAACCTCTTAAAGAATCTTGCAGAACCTGAAGAGAATACGGATTTTGCCACTTGTGAATATATTGGTTTTCACATCTCAAAGATGAGAAAAGAAGTAAAATCTGATATTGATGGTATTAATTTGAAATCAGATGAGATACAAAAATATTTCTTATCAATCAAAAGAGACTTAATGTATTGGGGATGAAATAAGTAGAATTTGTAAAAAAAAAATAACAGTCGAAAAAGGATATCACTTCGATTCAATCAGTAGCCATAAACTGGAGGTTTTCTAGAAGCTCATGTTTGCCATTCCCTCATTAGCCTTCATGAGCATACATATGAGATGTATGGTTCACCATATTATAAGAATTTAGATTAGATCATAATCTCAATTAATTTTCAAGATCTTATACTCGACATTGCAGAAGTTCACACCATCTGATGCTACCAAGCCATACTACCTATCCAATAACGCCCTCGTCTTTCTATTCGATAAAATTTGCTATGAAATAGGTGGTGAGCAAGTGGCTGTTGTTAAAAAACCGCGGCATAACCATCACAATGAAAAATTCGGTATCATTTGGAGAAACGCACGCAAATTCATTACAATTGATAGAATTGGGTCTTGGTGTGAAGAAATAAGATATATTAGACTTCCGTCAGCCATGTAGTCAGCGGTAAATTGCTTCTGGGTTTTCTACAACAAATAAATGTAAAGGAAGAGCTCATTCTGATTATAGCAGGCTCATTGAAGAGTCGATGCAGCATTGGTAATCAACAAAATAGAATAGAGAAACGGGCATATCGTACCAGAAGACCGTCAGAAACTAAAATTATAAGAGTGGTAATAATCCTAAAGTGACGGTGGCTCATCGTATGTGGGATCTCTATAAACTACCCACACGTACTTCGGGACACAGCCTCAGATATATGGGCCTTGAAGACAACTGAAGACAACAGTCTCGAAAGGCCTCAATATATCATCGACTTCCAAAATACCGACCAATCTGAAATATATCAAAAGATTTTACAAAATGTATGCATGCAAGTATCAATAATATTTGACTGTCTTTGAACTCTGAAGTATACCCCAATGAGAGTTGGAATCTGGATTTCGACAAGAAGCTAGACTCGCTAGCTTTCTATGCAAGTGAAAACTAACACAGCTATATACTATAATAAAGGTATGAGTGAACCAATAATGGATATTGATAGCTTTCACAATAACTCACTATTCATGATTGATTGCTCCTACGAAACCGATGTTATGAAATCATCTACCGTCGACATCAAAATTGAATTCGAAACACGTGAAGTCGAGTTTCCAGCACACACCAAAGTATATGCACTCATCCTTCACTAGGCTATTTCGTCTCCATTTTATTCAAAATGCAAATATTTACAGCATATTTTAAATATCCACAGCAAAATTATCTAAAACTACACTTTCCTCCTCTTCCACATTCTCTCCCTTCTCCTGTTGGCTGGATCTCCATGGTTTCAAATAGTATTCCTCCATGATATTCTGTGGCAAGTAGTTGTGAATGTATATAAAAAAGGCTTCAAGTCTGCTTCAATCATCAACTCCCAAATCCCATTCAGATGTTTGCGTCCGTACGAATAGCTATGACATAATGCCACGCCAAGCTCATACTTCACATCTCTTCAGCATCATAGCATACATTCAAATTATAATTTGATGAATGTAGAGCATCAAAACTCAGATCGGCTAATTTCCATGGCAGAATCTCATAGCAGAGTCCAAATCTACGGCTTCTGGCCACTCTTCGGCTGAATACAGTATCTACGTATTTGTAGGAGAGGGAGCTCTGAAAAAACACGAATTGCATTCATTAGTTTAGAAATTATGTTGTTCAAAAAAACATTCACTTGAAATTTGAATATGTTTGGAGCGAGCTGATACATTTTTATATTATTTTTCACATATAGTCCAGTGGGCATACTTGAAAACTGGCTCTGAATCAAATCATATAAAGGAACAATTTGTTGAGGCCAGTCTCAAACTCCCTACACTGGAGGTTAATGGACTGTCACTTATCAGAAAACAACTAATCCCCTGGATAATACCACGAAGGGCGTTGGATTATATCCGACAGGTGTATCATCAACATAGAGTCGATGATATTCTATAATTAAAATTCGAATTCCTTCCAGTATATCATTCCTAGTACTAGGCCGAAGCGAACAACAAACATCGTGTTTGACATCGCCCCACCTGGTGAACGAGATACTAACCAACCGCATATCCGAAATTTGCCCGATTCCTCGTATAAGGAAAAAAACTTTTCACATATAGTCAGTGGGCATTAACCTACAGTGTAGGGAGTTTGAGACTGACCTGAACAAATTGTTCCTTTATATGATTTGATTTATAGCCAGTCTTCAAGTATGCCTACTGACTATATGTGAAAAGTTTTTTCCTTATGAGGAATCGGGCAAATTTCGGATATGCGGTTGGTTAATATCTCGTTCACCAGGTGGGGCGATGTCAAACATGTTGTTTGTTGTTCGCTTCGGCTTAGTACGAGGAATGATATACTGGAAGGAATTCGAATTTTAATTATAGAATATCATCGACTCTATGTTGATGATGGTCACTACCTTGTACTCATTGAAAACCTTGGTCACTACCATGGTTTTCAATGAGTGCATGAGAAACAAACTTTCAACTGAAAATATCACATTGAAGTGTGTTTTTTAAATACGATAGGAATTATCAGCGAAGAAGGGGGTCAAGGGTACGCTTTCTATAGTCCTCAAGGCCATGTATTGAGGGTCCGAACATGAAGGTCATAACTCAAGGTAAAGTGTAGTCATTCAACACGTTCGACCGAACGTGTTGAGACAAGGGGGTCGAAAAACGCAAGGCCAGATATCGCTATTCGAAATCATTCAAAGCTAAACCCAAAACTATCTGAAAGTTACCTAGTCAAGGTCGTTTCAAGATCATGTGGTGGAGGGAGGACTTCGAATCACTATATATTAACTACTCCTGAAGTTACGATAATGTAAATTCATGCCGATCATAACGAGTTCTGTTTTGAAATATAAACTTGTCACAATTAACAAAAAATCCTAGGTAGATTAAATTTGTTATCTGGCAACGTTTTCGTCTTCTCCTTATGATATCAACTTGGTGTGTGGGAAACTTTTTCTTAGAATAATTTAACGACGGAGGTTCTAATTCAACCTATATCACACATGAGTGTTTACAGTAACCGAATTATTTAATCCATGTATTTATTCAAATTCTTAACGAATGTATATATACACATACACACACATTTCAAAAAAACTCAAATATAAGTTTTATTTATTTTTTATCGAATACAATTTCAATTGTGACAGATAATTAATGGTATTTTTTGTCCAAAATTTTTAGTCTAGTTTGGAGCAAAACCAGAGTTTACGAGTCTCGAGAAGTTTTATCAATCAAAAATTGTTCGTAAGTTTGAAATTCTAACAGGGATTCCTCAGGATGGAAGCCCGAGGCGGGCCACCTCTTTGTCACCTTTCTAAAAAACCAGTAACAATTTAACCACTAAAATTTGAGATATAGGTACTAACGTCGAAAAGAAAAAAAAATAAATTCAAAAACCCATTGTAATACTGACCTGTCCTTGAAAAAGTCTAAGCCTAGAACCACAAAAACTGCATCATCTATTGAAACACTAAATGAATATAGTGTTTCAATAGATGAATATAAGATACGTATTGAACTGCTACCCATCTCAAGACCTCCATTGATTCCATTTTCGGAAATCCCCAGCTCCAATTTCGATGATTTTTTTATATATCAATGATAATAATAATAATAATGTTTTCATTGCATTAATAGCTGAGTATAACAAAATTGCAAAGATAAATCAAACTAAATGACTACACCAATCAGCGCAAAGGCAGAGTTCAAAAAGTTTGTTCAATGAACAAGATTTTGCTCTTCCACTCAAGCATGATGTCTCTTATGAAACAATCAAACATGATGTCTCTTATAAAAAAATAAATCACCTATAATTAGTAAAGATTTCCTAATTTACTTTGTATATCAAACGTATGTCCTTAATCCATAAAAAACTTGTGTGAATGTTCATAAAATTATTTTGTACATAATCATAAAACACAATACTATAACTACATGTTTTTTAAGTGTTCAGTGAGTTATGAAAACTATCATATGATTCAAGCACTATAAATAATTATTCCCGCTCTGTAAGTTTCTGATTTTGAACAAAATAAACATTCCATAACATTTTCTGTATAGGAACATATGACACAATGACATAACTGAATGTTTTTTTGAGTTTTCAATGAGTATTTATGAAAAATATCATATTACTCAAGCACTATAAATAATTTTCCCGCCTGAAACTTTCTGATTGTAAACATTATTGAAAAATTGAAAATAAAAATAATCATGGAAATCGAAGCTGTTCCTAAGATTTCAGAAAATTACTTGTTTTCAGTTTTCTTTGACGCAGTCACATGATGAAATTCAAGATGATAAGTATGAGATCATGCATTTTCCCATTACTTATTGGCTTGAACCGCCTCTGCGTTTTATTAACCAACTTGAGAAGTATTTATTTTGAACTTCAGTCAGGAATGACAACTAGTTATCATCCTGTAATGAAAAGTACATATTTAGACAAACAGTTGTGTCTATGTACAGTTGAATACTTGAATATGAAATTATTTGTGACATTATTAGAGCTACTTGTTTCGTATTTTCATTCACACATATATAGGTATTAATACCTGTCTACATTAAACAATTAAAAATAGAAATGCTTATAATAGGTATTGCACAAAATTAAACAAAGCAGTCACCTGTCGTGATAAAACAATAAATACAGCTATCACAAAATGATCACTGAATCTTCGAAATTCAGCATTCATAATTTTCCAAAAACTGTTCTGCAATGGGCCAATTCAATTATAAAAGAAGTTTTCTCCAACTTCCATGCGGTTCGGCAATGTGACAAGTCAGAAAGAATAGATCTATTTACGACTTACGTCGAGCGATTATGCAGGTAGTGAAAACAGAGACCCGACATTTTGCTTGTGTCGTCACTTGATGCTAAGCTGTTATTCGTTCTTAGTTGCGCTTTAGATAGCGCATTGTGTGGATGTGGAGTGTGGTTTTGTGTACTGATTTCGTTCGATATTTACGTAGTTTTAGTGAAAAACACGCGAAAAATGTCGGGTAACTCATCACAAGGTAAAAGACAACCGCCGAGGCAACTGGTAAGTGAATTTTGAAGCAAATTTAGCTCGAATAAGACGCCATAGTGAGGGTAACATGTATCACGTAAATCCAACCAGTAAACGATTCATTTTACTTGGTCGCCATACCTTATAGACTGCCTTTTATCTTTAGAAAAGCCTACTGGGCTGGTCTCAGCACTTGTTCGGGCTTGAAAATATTGCTGGATCGTTTTCTTCAATGAAATTTTTTCGCTGTTTTCGCTATTATTAGATCAGTTCATTTCAGTTCCGTTGTCATTTCATCTCACAGGGTGATGTGTTCTACTGCACCCAGTCGAAGTCTCACGAAAAAAAAAACTAATGGCAAATGAACGAGTTCATGTACTCATACATTTGTCCGTCACATTATATAAAATGGCTCCCCACTTTTGCTTTCCTCTAACCTGAAAGGTATATGAGAATTATGAATGCTGTTACTTCCCTAAAGTACAGTAACAGCCACTATCATGTGTTTGTTCAAGTTGTCTGCATATTTATATCAGTCCTGTGATATTGTTCCTAGCAGCTTTGAGAAACGTGGTCCTCCTTGTTATGTTCATTAGGTGTAGTGAAATTTTTTATGTAGGTAGATACTTGTTTTGTTGATAAGGTGATTTGACAGGTAATATAATAATTCAGGTAGAACCCACTAGTTTGCACCTTTCAAATGAAGATTCTAAATTTCAATTCAGAGCGAGAATATTTAAAATTTACGAACATTGCAACTTTTTGAAAAATACGACATCTTTTCGAAAACGTCATTAATATGTACCTAACTACTTTCTTCTAAGAAAAAAGAGCAATGTATTTATTTTATGGATATACAGTCAGATATACATAAATTTTCACCTTTCACGACCGAATTAGTTTAAGCATCATGAACTGTCCAACTAAAACAAGTTTTAGTTTTACCATTTTAGTCTTGTTCACAAGTTGAAAATAATCAAAATGGATAATGGTCGAAAAAAAACGTGCAATGGCTCAGTTATTTAAATTTTTGCAAATATTTCAAAAACTATAAAGAATTAAGAAATTTAAAAAAATATCCTTAAATAGGAGGGAATCTCTTATTATTTATAATTTTAAATTAATGCCAAAAATAGGCCTCCGCTGGTGAATTTGGGGATGTGGCCGCGGCATCTAAAGCAGTACGTCACATAAAATTTTGTTTTTTGTCTATTAAATAATAATTTAAAAGTTTATAACAATTAGGGTGTATTCTGAATACTATAAAAAATTGATTCTCTTAAAGTGAATTATTGAAGAAGCTAGGTAATTATTAATTAAATATATTTTACTTGACTTGCGTCTTTTATGAAGACAAAAAAAAGTTTAAATAATTTCCAAAAAAAATTTCGATTCGTGGAGCTTTTTTATCAGTGTACTTGATAAGATCACGTTATGAATGTTTTTTGATATTTTGTTTATTATTATTTATAGTAACAAAAAATGAATAATCAGCGTATTGTTATAATTTTTTTATATTCATTATTATACCTATTCCTATTTTTGTTATAAATGAAAGACATTCGGTAAGTTCAACAAAAAAGTAATTTTAGCGCCATTTGTTTATAAATTGTTTATCAACAAGTAGACTATGTATTTTAAAAACATTGAGTATATTGTGTTGTCTTTATAATATAATGATTTTTAGAAAAAAATTATAATCGTTTTTTATATTTCAAATGTTTACATAATTAGTTAGGAAATGTTTTCTATTTTAAAAATCATGATTGATATTTCTCTACAAATAAAAAAAATTAGATGATGATTTTATTGTTTATTAACTAATTCCAACCGCGATATATTTTTTTCTTAAACTACTGAAAATTACAAAAACAATCATACATTTTAAAATTTCGAAGATTTTTTTTAAATTTCTTATTGTACTTTTAAAAATCATGTGCTATAAACGTTGCATGAACAATGAAAAAAATTGCAAGAAAATAAACTGTCAGATGAAAAACCGTATCACATATTTTTAAATAAACAGTTGCATCGGTTGCAAATTGAATAAATAAACGAAATTTCCTCAAAGGTATATCATCATATTTGCGTTATTTGGTAGAAGTAAAAAAATTGCAAAAAACTTCAAGAATGCCAGTTATTTTTATAAACAAATGCAAATAATAATTGATTATTAATAAGTAGTTACAAATTTGTTGAAAAGCCCATTTGAAAGATCTACCAATTGTCTATAAAATGTATTTAATATTTATTTTCATATCTTTAGTTTCAAAGTAATATTAATTTTTTAGTTTACAAATCGAGTGGTTCATGCAATTTTTGTAACACATACTTTTTAAAAGTACAGTAAAAAATAAAAAAATATTCATCGAAAATTTGAAATATATGATAGTTTTTGTAATTTTTAGCAGTTTAAAAAAATATATATCGCGATTGGGAATTTGTTTTTATCAAATTTTTTAGTTATTAAACGAAAAAAAATAATTCATTTTTTCGTCAATTTGTATGATTTTTAAAATAGAAAACATTTCTTAACTAATTATTTGAACATTTGAAATATAAAGAAAACGATTATAAACAATCATAAATTATTGTAAAGATTTTTTTGTGAAAATCATATTATGAAGACAACAAAATCAAAAATTTTTGAAAAATACTCACATAGTCTATTTGTTTATAAACTATTTATAAACAAATGGAGCTAAACATTTTTTATTCAACTTACCGAATGTCTTTATTCAATGAAAAAACGGGCATATGATAATAAATGTGAAAAAAATATTTGGAACAATTCGTCGATTAATAATTTTTTGTTACTATAAAAAAATTACAGTAAACAAAAAATTAAATTTTTCAAACTTTTATAACGTGATCTTATCAATAGACTGATAAAAAAAATCCACAAAGCGAAAAATTTTTTGGACAATTATTTAAAAAAATTTTGTGGTCAAGTAAAATATTGTTGATTAGGTGATAATTACCTAGCTTTTTCTATAATTCACTTTAAGATTTTTTCCAACAAGAATCAATTTTCTATAGTATTCAGAATACACTAATTTTTATAAAATTTTAAATTATTATTTAATAGTTAAAAAAATTGTCACTCGCTTTGGATGCCTCCCGCGGTGGCCTATTTTCGGCGTTGAATCAAAATTATAAATAATAGAGATAGGGTTTCGGGAAATTAGACTTTTTTTGGAAATTTCTTCCGCTTTGAGGACCTTTTTTTATTTTTCAATTTTTCATAGTTTTTGGAATATTTGCAAATACTTAAATACCTTTTTTTACATCTTAATCTGTTTATATAACTTTTTCAATTTTTATATGCTAAAAATGGTTTTAGCACATTTTTCTAGATATCATTCCGAATCGAATCAGCCATCGCACGTATTTTCCGACCATCATCTCTATTTTTCACAATTTTCAACTCGTGAACTATACAGTGAGTTTCCAAAAGTTTGCACCATATGGGAAACTTTTTTATTATCAATTTGTCAGAAAATTTTATTCTTGATAAAAATTGGTGCATTGCGGAAAACTTGGATTGGAGTTGTCAAAATTCTAAATATCCGAATGGTGTACAGGGGAGAACAAAAAATAGAAACACAGCCACCTACGTAACAAAACAAAAAAAAATAAATTTATGGTTCTAGCCTCATAAAGTATTTGGTGTGCAGATAACGGAAAAAATAGTAAAAAAGTTCTATCAGCTATAGATAAGTCAGAAATTTCACTTGAAATTTTCTTATTAAATAGGTTTTTAGGTTCAGTATGGGTTCGATGTTTCTGTATTATATAGCCTATATAATCGGTAAATCGAGTCTGAATTATGGAGCTTTTATGATGAACAAGTTACTACACAATTTGAGTGGTTTGGAGAGAGCCTAAAAATCACAGTGATGACTGTTATTTTTGTTCTTGTTCAGTGCAAGGTTTCAATTTAAAAAACAGAAAGGATATTTCATACCCCACCAACATACGTTCAGCTGTTCGCCGTATTCCTTCACCTATGGATACCTTGGCCAACACTTTTAACGATTTATACGCAAAAACACATAGTAGCAGTAGCAACAGTGATGACAGCTACGATCCAGGTACCAATTA
>WOGR01004070.1:267-15135 GCA_015342045.1 Leptinotarsa lineolata | reverse complement strand
CATATATATAGCGCTTTCGATAGCAGACTGTGCTATTATTATCGTGGCTCAGTAGAGCCACGATACTACTTATAATAACTTCAGATATCATAAGTATGGCAACTGAAATATACTCATATATACTTATATACTTATAAAACTTGCAGTTTCAATTCCGTACATTTTTCTATCATTTAGTCAAATTTCTAACTGTCATTATAGATTTTTAAAGAAGTCTGTACATGAAGTATATTGGGCACTTCCAAAACAATTTTTTCATTGATTTTTTAAGTTATTATTCTTTCATTAACTTAGTACAAAATGTTAAAAAACTCAATATATTTTGTTACACAAAATGTCATATCAACATAATTTTTTGGCATCATTTTCTCTTGACTATGTGCACTACTTTCTTATTGAAAAATTCTGTAATTTACATCAGTAGCGTAGCTTGAAGGGGGCAGTGGGGGCCACGGCCCCAGGCGGCATACGAAAGGGGGCGGCAAGAAGCGCCAATTTATCAATTTGGAAAATGTAAAATAATAATTGATATTCAAAATCGCTTGCGCAATGTTACGTAGGTGCCAAGGAAAGTAAGTTAGTGTGCGAAAGAGAGGCGGCGAACGAGGTGGAGTCGAATGCAGCGAAAGTGGCGACAACCAGAATATGTCAATCTCAAGATTAACAAATTTAGCCATTTTTGTGGTTGTGTAAAGGACCTTGCGTTAAAAATAGCACGTAAAGTAAATTTTTGTGCAACTACCCTGCAGGCTGCAGGCTGCAAGGTAGACTTAATCCAAGTTCATTTCAATTGCTGTTATGTTTGGCGGTAATCAACGATTCCCTCAATTTAAAATGCAACGTTAATTCACTAGTCAAGTTTTTTTGTTAACTTCGTTAGGAGATTCTAGTTGGCTTTAGTTTATGTCAGCATTGGTGATTTGACCAACCAACGCCGACATAAATTTTTGGCAAACTAACTTGTGTGACACACCAATAGGTGATTCTTCTTATGTTTCGTTAGCGTTTACGCAGTTATTTTTATCAAGTACTCTTCTTGGTTTTTCACATTTTATCTTCAGTCGAGGGCCGCCTGCCCAGTACAGGCTGAAACAGTTGTCTACCGGTGGTTCTTAAATTGAAGTCAAATTGGGAATGATCAGAATAGTACTTAACTTTATCTTCTGCAGCTTGGCTGCATTAACCATTTTTAATTTTATATCATTTCTAGAAACATGTGGACGTATTCCGATGGCATTTCAGGAGAGCTTTCCAAATTTCTGTTAACGCAGTTGTCGGTTTCAAAGGTGATTCCACTTATGTCTCGCTTGCGTTTACGCAGTTATTTTTATCAAGTACTCATCTTGGTTCCACACATTTCGTGTGTGTTCCGAGAAAGGGATAAAAATACAGAAGGCCAACCAAACAAAACGAGAGATCACCTCCGTTAGTCGCTGTCTGGCGAGGTCGGTAAGTATAGAAATTCTTTTAACCAGATAAACTCTCTTTCAGCATTGAGGCTCACCGAGGAACAATCGACCGCGACTCTCTTTCAGGTTCACCGAGAACCACTCGACTGCGATCGCAAATCAATAGTCTCCGGCTAGTTTTTGGGGGCCCCATGCAAAAATTCAATTAGGGAAGTAACGACACAACAAATTAACAGGCAAGAAAGTAAAAGCACCTAAAGGCTGACTTTCGACTGAATTAAGGTCACATGTCAATCTTGCTGAAGTGCCCGGCAGCAGGTTGAGGACCGTTCCAGGAGGAACGGGGGTGGAAGGAGTAGGACATTAGGTTTTCCTCGCAAAAATTCACTTTGTGGGGCGAAGCTTTTATCCCGGGACACTCAACCCATGGGGGGCACATTTTGTCTTCAATCGAGGACTGCCTGTTCGGTACTGATAATGCCAAACAGGCTGAAACAGATCTCTACCGGTGGCAGTTGAAATCAAGTTGGGAATGATCAGAACTCTTCTTGGTTATTCACATTTTGTGTTTAATCGAGGACCGCCTGCCCGGTACTGACGATGCCCAACAGGCTGAAACAGCTGTCTTAAATTGAAGTCAAATTGGGAATGATCAGAATAGTAAATACTTATCTTTATCTTTTGATTTTCATGGAATTATTTTCCAGCAGCTTGACTGCATTAACTTTTCTTGATTTTATATTTATACATATTACTATGATGATGAATAAGGGGCGGCGTATTTCTGGTCGGTGCCAAGCGGTGAAAACCCACGCTACGCCACTGAGTTAGATATTTCAAATAAACTTGATTGACACCTGAATAAGATAATCTTTGCCAATTATTTTTTTATTTCGAAAATACAAATGCACTTGCTGTTTCTTGATGAAATATCTCTTCGAAACAAAAAATTAATGCTGAATAGTTAATTTCGCGCCAATTCAACTGTTTGTCAGTATATTCAGCTGGATTATCTTGTTGATAAAGCCGAAAGACTCAAGGCCAACTTATTAATAATATGAAAACATAAAATGAATGACATCATATGAAGCTTTATTTAATTTGAGACTTCTTACAAAACATTGCCATTTTAATCACTCTGAGATATCATATCCAAGCACTGTGAAAAGTAAATGATTTCATGTGCTAAACCAGTTCTAAGCAGCTTCTCAGATTATGCATGAACGGATTCTAACTTGAAATAAATCTGATTTTACTTGTAAAGAAGCAAATTGAAGAGATTCATGCCACTGAAAACTACACTGGGTACAAGTGCCATCGGTGTTACCGACTTTAAATCTTTTCAATTTAACTGTTTCAACAACTCTGAACTTTTTGTTTTTTGTCAACCAAGTTACAGTCGACAGAAGATGATTACTTTATAATTATGGTGCTCATAATAAGATACTGATGATGCCTTAAGAGAAAAGTATGTTACATTTTAGATATGCGGAAATTAGTTGTTTATTTTCAATTGTCATCATTTCATTTGTTCATGTCCTTCTGAAATTAAATCGGATGAAGATGGGAAAGAAGAAAACCAAAATACCTTTTTTCTAATAAATCGTTTGAATTCACGTTTTTATTTGAGAAAAAAATTAAATGCTTTGGAATTGAAAACTTCGTGTCCAGAAACATATAATCTGCTATTTCTCAACTGACGTACAACCAACCCCACACTGTTTCGTTCGAAATGATGGTTCCAAAATTTTCTATGGGTTTTTTCATGGAGATGCACAAGCACTATGGGAATATCCTTAAAACGATTCGAGACCGGTATTTGTGCGAAAGTGGCTATAAATCGCTGTAGATTATATTCATTTGGAAAAATTAACTCCACAAGGACGCCGTTCTTTTTTAAACAGATATCATTCACAGGAACGTAATATATGAAAGATTATTGATAACAAATCTATCAACCTGAAGGTGTACTTCTAGAAGACCACTTTGAGGATGAAGATGAAAAGTCGCGCAGAGACAAATCGGCTCATATCACGATGACAGTACTATTATAGTAAGTGAAAGATTCATTCGGTTATTAGATTCAATCACAGCCATAGGACTTCCGTTTGAATTGAAAGATGGGCATTTTTTTGAAGTGATTAGTTTTTGGGAAAAGTTTCTGTCTCAAATCAAATAAAAGTATGATTATTTCACTAACTGGCATCGTGACATGTGCAGATTGGTCTTTTCCGGTGACATAAAGTTGTAATCTTGTGCGAAAAATGCGTTATTTTTAGTCTTCAAAAATTTGAAAAGGTGCTGGTGAGTTATTGAAGACAAATGTTTTGGATCCAACACAAGAAGTACACTTTAAGGATGATAGATTTCCATGTAAGTGAAATTTTATATCCATGCTCAGATGTTACATTGTGTGGCTTCCTATGAATGATATTTAAATGAATAAAAGTTATTTTTGTGTAATTAAATGTGCATTTGTTTGAATGTAGGTGATTCGAAAAGACATTTTGTTTCATGTAATTCAATGTTCATGTGGAAATAGCTTTTTCGAAAGGGTTTTCAATTCCAGTTTGAATCTGAAAAAAATTTTGTGTATGCTCTATATATCTTCATGGAGAGTTTTTATTATGGTTATTTTCTTTCTTTCTTTCTTCATACGTTTCTCACATTTCTTGTTCAAAGATGGAGAATTAGACAACCAAAAATGCTTTTCTAAAAATTATTCTCGTCTTCAATTATCCCTCTCTAATTCGATCAATACGTAGACTGAAAGTGTAACTCATTGTTGTCTGTACATGGAAAATAATTGAGGAAAACTATCATCAGTAGTATTTATTGAACCAACAAAACCCTAAATTAAAGTTTTAAAATGTATGTTTGTTTATCTGTTTATATGTGAGTTTGTGTGCGTTAATCTCAAAAACAGTTTAACAGGTTTGAGAGCGGTTTTCAATAATGGTTTATGGTGAGCTTCACTTGATATTTATTGTTTGATTAATTTAAATCGGTTCACAAATAAAACAGTGATGTCATATGAGAAATCATGACAAACATTTATTAGGAACAATCAAAAGAAAACAAACAGATGGAAGAAAATCAGAACTCAATTCATCAAACTGTCCGATGACGATTTTATTCGACGAGTGCAATTTTGCGAGACAATGATGGAACTCCATCAGAACCCTTTATTACTCTTTGGGCAGAACAATATTAGAGTATTGTTCATGTGTGTGCTCGCCAACATATTAAATACAAATAAATAAAATAGAAAAAACTCAGAACAAATTTTTGAGATATCTAGCCTATAAATTGAATATACCTTTAACTGAAAACACATTTAGAGAAGTTCGTACTATAACAGAAGTAGTAAAACTGTGTACTCGTAGAGTTTATGCAGACATCAGATTTCTACATAAGATTTTGAACAATCATATTGATTGTCAATACCTCTTGTCTACAATTAGTTCACATGTAAGAGTAACTAGAAACACTCAGACGTTTGCAAATGATTTCCATAGATGCAATTATGAAAAAGTTTGCCATCACTTCTAAAAAACAATACATAGATGTGCACATGTATAAATATATATGTGTATCACATTGCACTCAATCATTGTCCTTGGGTTTTAATCTTAGTTTTTATTTCTTTCAGGTTTGATTTTAATATTGATCTTTATCATAAGTATTTATGTATACCTTTGTAAAAACATGTTTGTATATTGGGTGCTGCCGTTAGATAAATAAATAAATAAAATAAATATATCATCTGATTTTGATAAACCTCTCTTTGTCGTATTCAGTATAAAAACATGTGTAAATTGAGTTATCACAAGGTTGTCTACATTTTTAAAGTTGTGGTTTCCACCCCTCAAGGGTATGTGGTGGAGGTCTAAAAATTACATGACTGATAGGCAATATCAAAATGGAAATCGACCTGCCCAAGCATTTTCCTGAAATATTTTTGTCAACTAATTTTTTTTCATACTCACCAATATAATCAGATATTTAACTTTGGACTAACAATATTTATGTCATTCTCTGAAATTGGTTTCAGCAACCAATTCATCAGATTGTCCTTTTGTAATTATCTGGAATTCAAGATTTTCTCATCCAGATTTTCTTATATTGGGTTGTTTCAAAAGTTTTGTCCGTTTTAATGTCATGTGTTTTTGTGGATCCATATCTCAATAAATATTTATTCTCTATACATTGGTGCTGTTCATTTTTCCAAACTCTTAGCTTTTTCCTCTTCTCAGCTTAGTACTGTAGTAGTGATGTCGTTGAGCGATTCTCGGCCAAGTTTGTCTACGAATTCAAATTGAACCAAAGCGCTGCCGAAACAGACCGAAAAATTAACCAGGCATTTGGCAATGATAGTGCTAATGAACATACTGTTCCACGCTGGTTTGCGAAATTTCGTTCCGGAGAATTTAGCCTCGAAGAAGAGCCCAGAAGTGGTCGACCTACAGTAACCCAGGACGAGGATTTGAAGATCCTCGTGGAGACTGGCCCATCACAAACTATGTGTGATGGGCCAGCGGGATGGGATTGCGGAGGAACTGTGCGTCAGCTCCGATCATGGTTTCAAACGTACTGGAAAGGTCAAAAAGCTCGAAAAGTGCGTGTCCCACGTTTTGAACGTTGGACAGAAATTGTAACGTTTCGTGGTCTATTCTTCTTTGCTTCTGCGCAATGAAAACGATCTTTTTTGAGATAGAATCGTCACATGTGATGAAAAGTGGATCCTCTACGACAACAGGAGACGTTCAGGACAGTGATTGGACACCGGACAGGCACTTTCCGAAAGCGGAAACCCATCTAAAAAAGACCATGTTTATTGTATCGTCGTCAGCAGCTGGTGTGATCGCTATAAATTTCTGCAACCAGACCAAATCATCACAGCAGGGCCCTATTGTAAGAAAATTGACTAAATATACCAAAAATGGCTTCAGCAGCAGCCAGCACTGGTCAACAGAAGACATCCGATCCTGCTCCACGACAATACCCATCCGCACGTTTCACAAATCACCATCACAAATGAGCGTCGAAGTTCTGCCTCACCCACCATACTCCCCAGACCTCTCGCCAACCGACTTCCATCTTTTCAAGTACTCCGATAACTTTCTTGCTGGTGGCACCTTCGCCAATCAGGATTAGGCAGAAACGGCCTTTGTCGACTTCATCGAATCCCGAGCATACATTTTTTTTGCTGACGGCATTAATCGAATTGTGTTACGTTGGCATAAGTGCACTAATTATTTTGATTGAATTGCATAAGTTTTCACTAAGATATTACAGGTTGAAGTAGACTCATCAAAACGGACAACCTAATACCTCGTCTAGAATTGGTGGTATTATATTTATCGTTCAAGGGCCTTACTGAATAATAAATCTAAACTTATAAATGCGAAAGTCACTCACTTATTCATCTCTGTTCCTCCGTACTGGTCCTAGGAAGCTGAAATTTGGTATATAGGTGCTTCTCAGGTCTTGGATTTTCCAATGTTCCAATTGGGGCGCCTCAGTTGAGGGTAAAAGGGAAGCGTTTACATATGACAATTACCTTTTCATCACTGTTTCTTTGTACCGCTATATTTTCGGAGGCTGAAATTTTGTATGTAGGTTACTTTTATGTTGCAGATGTGCAATAAAAAAGTATTTTCAAATATATTAAGTAAGACGCCAGCCGTGGGGGAAAAGGCGCTTTTGTAAAATTATCTTTAATATATCCTTTATTTTATATGTTAACTGTGTGATCAATATGGCCCTTTACAAAATGTAATTTGAATCAATATTTTCGAAGATATTACAGATTTGAAATGCAGGGACATAACGGTTGCGGCGGTACCGGGCCAATTATATGTCGCTCTTTCGCTCTATAAATACATTCTGTGGTATGTATATTTAGTATGAGCATTGCACCCATGAGGAGCCGGAGCGGTTTGCAAGTGTAACCATAAATGTGCCAATAATTTTCATAAACATGCTTAATTTGATATTTTGTAGAGTTTGTTGAATCGTTTATACTTATTTGACTATTGAAATTGAATATTGAATATTTGAAGATTAAATATTGAAAAAATTCAATATCATAAAGAGCATACTCTTTTACAGCTGCAAAATTTTATAATACAACACCGGAAGCGATAAGAAATATATTTCATAAGTCATTGTTCAAAAAAGTATTTACTTGATCCTGTTATTTCTCCTGCAATATAATATCACCACAGAATCACCTATATACTGTCAATCTCAACTATTTCATTTAAATTCCTTAATTATATTATCATATTATTTTAACTATTTTGTTATATTTTGAATCATCATTTAAACTTTTCGTGATGCAATATTATTGTCTTTTATTGTTTTATTTTTTGTATTTTGTATTATTTTTATTACATTATACTTATTAATCGTTTGCGAAACAAGTACAGTAGCACTTATCGCCTAGGCACTTTATTCAACTCGTTCCTGATCTTTAAACGACATTTTTTTGTGGAGGACTCAATATTTTATACTGGTTTTTCTGAGTTTATAACCTTCCACAATCTGAAACAATGAAAGATAAATCGATATAGAATCTGCTGAAGTGTAGTAAAGGGGAAACTGAAAAGTTCACCCCGAAAAGTTACTGCGTAATATAAACTACTGGAAAGTCCAATTAGTCAGTAACTTGTACTCATAAATTTTTGCCTTGTATTCATAAATTGAATATTAATGCTTGGTTTTTTTAGTTGGTTAACGTTTCGTAAAATAATCTTTTTCCGTTTTCAAAACCTGTATTCACTACGAAAATTTCGCCTCAAATTGGATATTTCTCAATATGTTTTGACACAAATTAAATGAATGAAAAGTTCAGATGCCACACGTCACAGTCCACATGAACACTCACACTGGATGTTTTTTTGTTGGAATTCACTTCAGTAAAGGTTTTATATTTCCGTCTTCAACCTCCCTTCTTAGTAATGGCAACCAGGTATGATCCATTTCCACAGAACTTTTCGCAATACACTTGTTACCTGCTAAAAGAATATATGCGAATTCTTTGAGTTTTCTGATTTTTCCATGTGCTTCTTTGGTTTCATGCCATTCTATGGTGTGATCACAAAATGATTTCAGAATATGTTTCGCTAACCCCGATCCTGCCATCTGTCTTCTCCTTATATATTCACGATGTTCATTTTTTCTCACATCAAGTGGTCTTGAGGTTTCACCTATGTAACTTTTTCCACAGGAACAAGGTATATTGTAAACACAATCTTTCGTTCTTTCAACCGTATTTTCAGGTTTAGTTTCTGTCAAAAGAGATCTCAATGTGTTGGTGGTTCTGAAAGTTGTTCTTACATTATACTAATAACCGATGCGTCTCAATTTCTCAGACAAACCGGGAACATAATGTATGATGTTAGTTGTGAGGTATGTGTATTGTTGATAGATTTGTGGTGATTGTGAGATCTGTATATGTTGTATATTGCTTCTACCAATTTCAATGAGAGCCCTTTCCACAAACTGCTCCGGATATGCGATTTGCTTTTAGCAGGTCATGTTCCATTTTCTAATGTTTTGCATTTAATTTCAAATTATTAATCGATGTTCATGAATGAAGAAATCCATTATTGATATATCATTTGATAAAATAATACCCAATTTGTGCTGTGTAGTATATGAATCTATATTGTCGTGAAAAATTATATACCGACATTTCTGAGACTATATCTTACGTTGCTGACAACAAAGAAAACAAAAGCTAAGTGTTAGGACAAATGAAAAGGAATCCGTGAAAGAGGCTATCTGTCACCCACAAGACTAGCACTTCCGTTTCAAACAAGTGAATTATGTTAACTCTTCGTACAAAAGCGCCCACCTTCAGTTGTACGAAACAAGATTGAGATCTTCAGTTATCCACATGCTGAGCTTTTAAAATTTGCAGTCTCGAGGACGAGAGTGTTTCAAGGAACCATATTGTTTGTGAGACATTGACAGTGAAAGACAAAATCTCCGGATGGTGCCTGATGGTGAATAAAAATTTGTAGATTCACAATAATGTGTATTCGTGGTAAAAACACAGCTTTAGCAACTATAACAGTTGATTTTTGTATGCCTTCGATAAAAATGAGATGAGTGTTTTGGTATCGATTGAATATTCTAGGGCATTTGACACGTTAAATCATCAAATATTAACTGCAATTTTACATTTCATTGGTTTGAGTAATTCTGCTTGTTCTTTTTTCAAATCATATTTATCAAACCGAACTCAGTGTGTTGAAATAGAAAATGAAACATTACATACCATAGTGGTTCACCAAGGGGTTCCACATGGTAATGTATTGGGACCACTTTCAAATACATTGTATACCTCCAATTTTCATAATCATCTGACATATTGCAATTACCACATGTTTGCTGATGACACGCAAATTTATTGTTCATTTAAATTGGAAAATATAAGAGAAGCTAATATAAAAATCAATCGTGATTTAGAAATCGTCCTGAATCTTTCTAATTATTATATTTTATCTATAATTTGTAATAAATCTTCTGCTGCAATATTTGGTAACGATACTCAGAAACATGAAGCTTCGATTGAAATGCAGATAATCTTAGGGACTGATATGCTGACTCTCAGTGACAGCTACAAAAATTTAGGTTTACTCATAGATTCTAAATTACTTTTTAAAGCACATGTTACGGAAAAACTTCGAAAGGCCTACGCGTCGTTGAAGTTGGTATATCGGCAGAGAATGTATTTAAGTTGGGAAGTGAAGAAAATGTTGAGCGATACAATGATATTGTCCCATTTCAATCACTGGGACATGATGTATGGTTCATGGATAGATTGTAGTGATATACATCGAATCCAAAAAGTCCAAAATTGTTGTCTTCGAATGATATGTATCACATTAGGAGGAGAGAAAGAATTTCACATAAGCTGAAGGCCGCGGGATGGTTGAGAATGTATAAAAGACGCAAATTACACGCGGTCACTTTTTATTGTAAAATACTAAAATTCAAAAATCCAGAATATTTATATAGGAAAGTTATGTATAGGACTGTTCATAACGTCAATGAAAAAATATGATCCATATTCCTTCACACATTGAAGAAATTCATAAAAGGTCATGTACCTACTGGATATCTCTTCACGGCAATCTCCTGGATGTTCCCGAGTTTTCTTCATCAATTCACACTTTCAAAAAAAATCCCAAAACATTTTTTTGAAAAGCAATGAGCATGAAATTTTTTTTTCAATATTCCTCAATTATATTTGAGTTCTATTTATATCCTGGTGTAACTATAGTTAGAATGTTTAATTATTTTTGTTGTAGTTCATGTGGAAGAATTAGTTTTAAGACTCAGTATAATTCATTTATTTACCTCGTTATGTGATCTACTGAAGAATATTTCATGTTGTAAATAATAAATCATTATTATTATTATTATTTTTACCGTAGTATACGCTGGTCAGACCCTATCCCCAGAAGCCCCGATACATTCGGGAGGGCGCGCCAGCATTATCAACCAACGACCACTCCCCACACCGTGGGGTGAGTGATCATTAGGTTCGAGAATCATATGCCTTGAGCAGGCGCAGTGAAACAAGAATGACAACCTTCTGCATCTGTCCGGCTAAGATTTCTGCCTTAGTGCGGCAGACCGGTGTGATTTTAAGATTTGAGAGTAGAGAGGGCATCATTCCACCAAGGACCTCAATAATCAGAACAATCATCTTTACAGAGTGATCTGGATAGAGTCTGCGGAGTTCGAAAAAAAATCTTGATATTTAATCCGTTTTTCCTTCTCTTCTCGGACGATAATATTATAATTATTATTATTTACCAACTCTACTTGTCACTATGTATTTTTTCAGTGTATTCCTCGTAACACGGATAAATTTGAAAAAGCAAATATTGGTGGGTATTCCAAAGTTACTATCCACGAAAATTTGTTATAGATTCATTTTTCGGTTTGAAAATGTCAATCTACATCATTAGTTCTTCAATTTGAAGAAAACATATTTCTTGAAAATAATGGATATTCTCATACTATTATTTTATAAATCCAATTGAATCTATTTTTACAATTCTTAAAAAAGAAGGGAATCTATTAGAGTATAGGAATCGCACGTTAGAAGGTAAGACCTTGTTAATCCTCCGCTCGCACAAGTTTTGACTTCTGAGAGTTGTAGGAGGGTGATAGCTGGATAACGGAGTAACAGATTTTAAAAGATTTGTTAAGAGATATTTTGTTCAGGTGTCCTCTCTATCGACTGTATCCGGTGTGTAATTATTCAGAGCCGATCACTGCTTCAGTTCTCTTCTATAAGACGGTCCCATTATAAAGGTTTTCCGTGTGTTTCCGGGTATGTTTTACCAGTACTTTTAATGTAAATCCACTTTCCAATCTGGTTTCATACCAAAGACTTTGTTTCCCCGGCAGCTGGTTCAGGGCCTATCTATGAATTTGATGATCTGTGTCTGGCACACTCATCAACTCTCATTGCCTGGTGGACAGGAATAGATTATCTATGTTCCAATTCTACCTTTCAATTTATGATGGCTTCTGAGTCATCAGAATCAAATACTCACATATTGAACGAAAGTCAGTTTTTCTGAACGAAATCAGAGTTTTTATCTACCTTCGTGTGAGTGTTGAAAAATATACAGTGGCCACTTTTTTAATGGGATTGTATTGGTAACATTTAAACCATGAGAGTTAGAAGGTCGGTCAAATAGAGAAAAAGTTGCATTCATAGAAGCACTCTCAAGTGGTTCGAACGAATCGGGAATATCAGGGCCGATTATTGAGATATAAGAAAAGTAAATTCTGTAATTTTGAATTTTCTTTTTTTCCTACGTTATTTCAGAAATTATCAAAAAACGTTAGGGGAATTTTTTATTCGATAGTTAATTCTCCTTGATTTGATGTAATCACATTTCGAATCCAACGTTTCGTACTCTCTTGGCCACCCTCAACCTAATTTTTTTCAATACGGACCTGAATATTTTATAACACATTTCGAAATAACTTTTCACGCCGATTTCGAAGATATATCATACAATGTCATTCAAAGTTTATTTTTAGGTGATTTTGAGAATGCACGAGAAGGTAATTTAAAGAGACGTAATAGCAAAGTGCATTTCATAAAATGATTGACATTTCGAACACTTACTTCCTAAATTGTCATTACTATCGAATCATCATTTAATTTTTCTGTCAAATAAATGGTAGTTCCGTTTAATTATTATGAATTAGATTTTTCCCATCTTGAAATATGTAAATATTTATTACTTGTTCTTTACTTTGATTCTGATACGTTCCATTCAGTTTGAGATGGGTAAGTTGATTTTCTCATCATAATGTATAGCATGTTGTTAATTAAACTTAAAATAAATTCAATACAGATCCGAACCAAAGAAATTTGGATAAGGGTCTTAATCACCTGAAAACCGACTACGAATTCAGCGTGTGAAGTTATTTCAATAATTGTCATGAAATATGCAGGTCCATATTTACAAAAATGAGGTCGAAGGTGGCCCAGAAAATATGAAACGTTGGATTCGAAATCTGATTACGTCAAATTGAAGAGAATTATATATCAAATACAAAATGTTCACAACATTTTTTGATAATTTTTGAAATAACGTGGGAAAATAAGAAAAATTAAAATGACAGAATTTACTTTTCTTGTGATATCTCAATAACCGGCCCTGATATTCTCGATTCGTTTGAACCACTTGACAGTACTTTCATGAACGTAACTTTTTGTCATTTGGCCGACCTTCTAACTCTTATAGTTTAAAAGTTACCAATACAATCCCATTGAAAAAGTGGGCACCCTGTATGCCGGGTGATTCTCTAAGGTGGCTCATCCCTATAACTTTTTTATTATTTGAGATAGAAAAACGAAATTTGGGGGTTGTGTATTATAGTTCAGTTTACATTTCTTGACATATTTACTTGCTCTGCCGTATTTCCGGTTTGACCGGTAATGACCCTAACTTTCGATTTTTAAATAGGACATCCCATATATTTTTACTTATTTCGATCGAGAATGACATTCTGAACCCAGCAATACTTCACTTGTCAATATTTGATAAATAAAATAATTTTTATTCCAATTTCTATTTTTTGATCTAGAATGCCATGTATCGTGTAAATCGCTTCATTCTTGATCAAGTAACATGGGAAAACTACGACTGTGAGGCTTCTGACTCCACAGTCGTTTGAAGAATTATTTCACAGTCGCAAATATGAATATTTCCAGTTAAGTTAATTTTTTCAAATGGAAAGGAGGTGGTTCGTCGGCTTTTTGTGAAAGATCATTTCCTTACCAATAATTTGATGCCACACACTTGCCTATGAGAGCTTAGAAATAACTAAACATAACAGTATTATAAATAAGTATAATGGGCCAATGCCAAATAGTTTACTATATAACCTGTTAAAATAATATTTCAGTTATCAGAGTTACCCGACCAGTAGATATTGCAACACTGTAAAAATTTAATTCAAGACAATGAGACGCAGGTAACTAGTAGAGGTACCTAAGTTATAATTGAGACAAAAACAGTAGCTAGAATTAGTTTAATCTTCTTCTTGAAGATGATCACTTGGTGATCGAAACGCGTGTTGCGGTGTTGAAAATAACAGTTTGGTGTTGAGATAAAACTCCAATAAGATTCGATACTACACCAAAGGTTCAAAACTGCATCACAAGTTCAAAACATCGAACGAAGATGGATGCTCTATATTAGAACTTTTGAGAATATGTATTGACAAACCTATTTTCGATTAAAATGACTTTCATCCAATTGTAATACCATAAGACCTCAAAATGTAATAAACAAATTTCTGTTTTTTTAACGAAAACTGTTTCTGTTCATTGTATCGGTAAGTTTTATTTGATTCACATATTTATTTGCGTTGTCTCAGAAGATTTAGGGTTACTCTCATAATCATAATATTAAATTAAACCTGTGAATCTTCGTAGAAGGGTTTATGCAAAGTTTCAATATTTAGTCACGATTATATTTGAATATTTGATTTCATTGGTTCAATTTGATTAGGATAGTGACAGTGATTGAAATTGTGAGAGAGTCAAATATAATTCAGGAATAATTATACCTAGATTTTAATTTCATGGCTGCCAGTTTTATCGCTGCGATGTTGGAATGTAGCGTTTCATCGCTGCCTAGTTTACAATTTTTTCATTATTCCATCGGTTTGGAGGAAATGATCAACAAAAATTAGGCATGGCAATGGGCTCCCTCTTATCTTCCATCTAAGGTCTAAGGTATCGTATACAGGGTCTTTCACGACGAGCGTTCGTTAGGAATATATGGAGAACGATTCAAAATAAAAACTTGATATTTAGTGGTAGAGGGTTTTACAAAATGGCCTTCTCAACTTGAGTATTTTCAACTTCCGGTCTTTTCCTGTTATACCGGAAATTGAAGGT
>WOGR01004069.1:0-15135 GCA_015342045.1 Leptinotarsa lineolata | reverse complement strand
TCATAATAAGTTGATTTATAGAAAGGGACAGATAGCTCATTATGATGCCTAGTGTTGAGTTTCATATTTGCAGAATATTGATCAGCGTTTATAGAAACAGGTGAGGGCATTTCTTTACAAAGTTGACAAAGCCCAGGAAATACAATGAAGAGACTGTGAGGATGTCAAGTTCAGAAAAGTATGTCCTAAATGAAGTATTACGATCCTATCTTAATATACATCATATAATTTTCTTTTGTGTCATGAGTAGTCTTTTTGAGTTTGATGAAGAGCCCCAAAATATGATCCCATTGAAAATTATTGACAGAACATGAGCATAGTAGTATGTTCGCAAACAACTGATAGATACTTGGTCCTGCAGGTATCATATAACTCCACAGATGGCACAAATGGCAATAATCGTCTGACTTTCAACCAACAATACCTAGATGTCGCCCACTCTGTGGTTCTCCAGAATGAAAGCAGAAAATATATCAACTATGAAAAATGTTTCTTCTTTTCTATTGATTGTTGAGCTCCATCACAATATTTGTTATATGAATAAGTTTGTTTCTCTCACCTATTCCCACTGCTGTAAGCAACAACAATATCATGATCTTCGTCTATTCCAACCACAGTTCCAACACTATTCAAGCATTCAAACATTCCATCTGTCCATCCTCCATGTCCGTGCTGCAGGGATTGAACAATTTCTAGCTCCAAGTCAACATTCACCTGTGAAACAAAAAGCAAAGAGGTTATTGACTTCATAACCAGAAAATCAGTACCTAGCCTGGGGATATGACCCAAATTTTATAGTTATTGCATCAGATAGTATATATTCCCGATTTTATTTGACTTTGCATTAAGAAGGAAGTGTTTCCAACCTTTATTTGTCTTTGATAAAACCAGTCTGTATTCAAGTGAAAAACTGCAGGCTAACACTTTCATATACTTGAATGAAATCTTTGAAAAAGTATGAAATTTCTCGAAAATTTTTCATTTGGAAAACAATTTTTTGGAAAATATATAAGATTTTAGTCAGTGTAAATCTATTAACTGCGGTACAATATTTCTGTATTGAGGAATAAAAAGGCAAGTTTTTGAACTTATTGAAGGTATGGATCATTGAATCCTACAGAAAACTAAATATATGAAATAAAAATTATCGTACTTGAGATTCTAGTCAAATGTATCCAAATGTAGACAATGTGCAGTGATGATGATTAGAAATTATGCAAGGTGGTGGAATATAAATCTCAATCGATAATTAACTGCTCAAAATCATTGACACTGAATAAGTAAGGCTATGTATATAATTGTGTGATATCTACTTAAAAGGCTAATCTAATTTGCAATGAAAACAAGTAAATTTTGTGGAGTGGGTAGCTCCTGAAGGAGGAAGGTACATTTTTTGACCATACTGACAGAACAACCTACTTCCTCTTAGATTCTCTTTCCATTGATAATTTAAAGAAGTGAACTTCTTATAATGCTTCATCTGCAATTGATAAAAATAGTGACCTAGTTGCTGGTTACTTTTAACTGAGTGAAGCAAAACCAATACTTGTATTTGAGGTTGCAATTGCCCAATCTTTCCAAAGAAATATTAACCTCAAACTGATTACAGAAATGCAATTTTCTCAAGTACTATACATTATGTCATTGTCAATTTTCTAAAAGAAATTGGTGTTTTGAAATTATACCTGGTCTCCAATTTTCAACCCTGGAGGTGCAGATCTGCCAGGTCCCTGTTCCCCCAAACAAGGTAAGTGATCTCGATAAACGTTCTGGCCCTTGGCATCATTAACAACTTTTAGATCAGCCATTCCTTCAAATCCAACACGATACAAGTTTTTCGAGCCATTATCCCAAACAATATAAGCAGCTGATCTAGGACTGGCTGCTGACCAATCTTGAACCTCTTGTACTTTACCCCGACGTCCGTTACCCCCGTCTTGATCTTCCCACTGCCAGTCAACTCCGCGCACTACACGAGCCCCGGGAAAGATTCCACGTATCGCGATCTTTTTCGTTTTGCGACGAGTTTCCAGGTAAACACGTTCACTACCTGGAGTTGTTATACGATAAAAGCGATGGCGGAGCTGGTGTTTGTCTCCGTGGTAGCAAACAGAGCATAGATCGTAGTTGCCACATTCAGCGCATTTCCAACGGATACCAAATATCGGCTGTTGCCTGCAAGTATCGCACATCGTTCCTTCGTGCTTCGCCCCCGTAGGAGCGCTGTCGAGGATTCTCAAATCATATTGCCCCGAACATCGATAATTTGCAGCCGTTCCATTGTCCCAGACTACAACAACTTCATCAGGAGATTCGAAATTTCTTACCGTACCGACATGACCTTCTCCTCCGTCCTAAAATTCATTCAAATTAAAGTTATGGTAGATTTTCAAAAATCATAACCTAACCTGTTTTCCCCATTTCCAATCAGGGCCTCTGATAACTCTAGCACCGACGCCTTCCATCATTCTTGGATTTCGAGTCACCCCAGGGGTGGTGCCCACAGCGTTTGCTATTTCCATTTTCAATGAAATAAGTTGGAAAATACCCCAACTTCAACAATAAACAAACCCCTGTCCAATCTTGACTGACTGCGTTTCATTTGGCGCCTTCAGTCTGAATGAACTATTGGATGTTTCGCTTTTTCTCTCATCATAGAAAAGGATAGGTAATGTTAATCACTACGTTTATGTCGGTTTGCTCAAAGTACAAAAAATACACCGATGTTGCGATTTGCCCACAAAACTTTACTTTATATTATGTTCTGTGAAGTCCTATGTGCTATTTTTCAAATTTTTAATTTATCTGAAAAATAAAAGTAGGGACATTTTAGAGAGTCCAGAAGAAAATTAGAATAATTACATTTCTGTTTGATCCCTGACCTGACTCTCAATTATTTCTCTTTTTGTAGATTTTTCGACAAAATATCCTGAAACTTACGTTTCTGGAATCGTTTTTCGGTTTTGTGAACGGTTAAGTGAAAAATTCAGTGAAGTGTTAATTGAATACGCATTGTATCATGTTGCACTCAATATCGACACGACTTCAAATATATTAATTTGGATGCACTATTTGGAATCTTTGGTGTAGTAACGAATCTTACTAGAGTTTTCTCCCAACACCAAACCGTTATTTTCAACACCTTGACATGTGTTTCGATCACCAACTGATCATCTTCAAGAGGAAGATTCAACTGAGTTCAACTGAGAGAATTTACAGCTGAAAAAGCAAATGCGCCACTGGAATCAAACAAGTCGCCCCGGAGCGCCAATTGTTTTTTTTTATTGTTTCACAATTTCATAATTTGTATTAACTTTTAAAACTTCAGAAATTAATTGTTTATAGAACATGTAGCTCCATTATTTATTAAATTGTTAACTCATATTTGAACAAAATTTATCAACATTTTCCAATAATACCTGGCTTCAACATGGATTAGGAACTGTTTTTGTGTCGACATCTGTTGAACAGAGGTTGAAATATCGCGAACGGATGATTTCCCTAGTAAACTCTTGAAGTTGCTGTGTAAGCGACATCTAGGTTTTTTTATTCTAACGTCAAACTCCGGGAAAATACTGGAAGAAAATATTGAAAAGCGTTATTTAAGGAGCCAACAATTAGAGTCATTGAAGAAAGAAAATAAGTTATTCAAGTATTAGTTTTTTCATTCAATTTATTATTTTACACACAAGTTGTAACTAGTCAATTTTAAAGATATTGTTCAGTGTACCAGTTGTATCTAGTTACAGGATGGGATTCAGAATCGGTACACAGATTAGCAAACTTTTATGTTACGTATTCACTATGATTATACTCGTACTTGAAATATTCTCATTTATTTATTAACTGATATTTAAATTTTTTATCTTAAATGGTTTTTCTTTCACGCTATCACCACTTTGCTGTAATCGATCCCTTGAAATAACGAAAATTGTTTCACAACATTCCATGGGTTCGTTACATAGAATAACTTTGATGTATCGAAATGCAAAGTGAAATTTTTATGTCTGCTAATTTTCGCTACATTTTTAATCTTTGTGAATATGTTCTGGTCCTCAAATGAAAAACGGAGGGTTAACAAAAATTGTTCTATATTTTTGGAACATTATATGCAGGACTTTTGTCAATCCACTAACAGAAAAAAAATCTAAATTTTCTTTATAAAAAAAATTATATAATATCAAAAACATTAAAGTCACTGAATAGAATCAGTTGCAACTCAGTAAAAATCGTCCAACACTTCACTGGAAGTTTCCTTTATATATTACATATATATTGCAAGTTATTTAACACTAAGTTTCTATATAGAATTAACACACTGTACACTTTTAAATTCGGATTCGAGCAAATTGAATGGAAGTTTGAATTTTGAGTCTTTCTTTGTCAATGAAAACAAAAATTTATTACTGAAAAAAATTAAAGATAGATGACATTGACAAAAAGGAAACCAAGAACTAACACCCAAGACTAGTTTTTATCACATTCAGAAAATATCTGTAATTCTTGGAATAAAATAATTCAGTTTGAAATAGGAGTCAGTTGACAATTTTATCATGTTTATTTCAATTAAAAAATTGAAATGTCAATTGATATTTTTCATACTGGAATTTGATACTTTCCATTTTGAAAATTGTCAATTGAAGCATTTTTGAACTGTCATTTCGAATGTTATCGATAAAAATTAAAACTTATGTAGAAACATGGTAGAAACTTTAGTAATTGAAATACAAACTCATATTTTCGAATGAACCTTGCATTCAAATCGAAAACTTCAATGCCCCCAAATTTACTGATATATAATACAATTTCATTAAAAAAATATCATCATTTTTTATTGAGAATTCCACATTAACAGATTTGGAAATTGTCAATTGGTGTTTTGTATTGGAAAAACCATGTTGACTTCATTAAAAATGATTTGAATGTAAATAACAATTGTTCTCTTTCAAACTTCCACCCAACATTTTGGACATAACATTCACATAGATAATAAATTCATTTTTCCACTTGAAAATAAGAAAAACATTCAACATTTCTGATTTCTTAGAGACTTGAATCGAGTCTTAAAATAGATATTAAAAATATTCACAACTATAACTTTTCTGTTTAACAAATCCAGAACAAGACTATACATTTTTTACTCGTAAAAACAACATGAAAAGAATATTTTACAGACAATTGAAATAACAAGACCAGTGTATATCAAGTCACATGTTCAAAGCTTCACCTAACAAACTTTTATTAGATCAGTGAACTTTGGAATGATGAGCTTTGAGATACCCGGGACTTTTGAAATACCTACTACATTTGTCACACTTGAAACTCCTATACAGAAACTGTTGTCTCAACATTGGATTAATGTAGGGATTGTCTCTTGTCCGACAACGAACATTTTGAGGTGAAAACGTCCTTCGGTGCGGATAACTACCAACAAAATTATTCAAAAAGTGTATCGAATCACTGGAAGAACTAACTTTGGCTACATGTTCGTTGTAACTTTGAGATGGGGCACAATGTTCAAAGGAATTATTATTGATAAACTTGTCATCACATTCCTCATCGTTCATTTCCTGTTTGCACTCCACCAAATCACTCATATATTCCTGATCATTGTACTCTTCCTCAAAATCTTCCGTTTTTATTTGGATATCTGGCTCCACAGTAACTTCTTCAAATTTAACAAATGCTTCTTTGGAATCTCTTTCTTCAGATGAAGTTCGGAAATTAATATCTTCATCTTCACTGTCAGCACTGTCATATAAATTGTCTTTGTTTTCTATGATGTACAAAATTGTGTTTTTGAACTCGGTGAAATCATTCCTGAAAAACTCATTGGAAAAAGCTCGCAGCTTCTCTAAGGGAGTCATTTCATAATTCGAATTTTTATCGAGATTCACTCCAAACTCGTAATTTTTGGTAAAATTAATGATATTTTTCAGACCGCCGCGACAAGTGTCTGTTGGTCTATTATCAGAATACCTTTGCCTGAGGTACAAAGACTTATCTCTCTCGTGTTTATTGTTTTCTGCAGGTGTCAATAACTGTTTCAGTAGTGAACATCGCTGTTCCTTGGTTATTCTTCTGCGTTTCTCTCTGCCTTCTCTTATTGTGGTGTACTCGTTTTCACAGTTGTCAGGAATATACAATCCATAGTCTGCAATAGGTTCTACAATTACACTAAGCTCAGTGTTTATGAAAGATGGAATTATTTTTTCCTCGTCTTTTGATACTAATGCCCTCAAATAGCCCTGCAAGGTTTTAGTGGATTTTTTACACATAGTCAAGAACTGGTAGGAAACTCTTAACTTAGTTATGCACTGTAAACATATTTCGGCTGAGAAACTTTCCCTTGTGACAACCTGAGACAGAAAAATCAATAAATCAGAAGTTATAGAATGTTTTCTAAGTTTACCATTTTCGTACAATATTCCAGTTTATCGCTCAATTTCACCTTGTCGTAATCTACCGTGCTGAGATCTGTTAATTTTACATCCGTCTGAACGCATATTCGACAAAATTTTGATAAAAAATACATCATTTATAAAAATATTAATGTCAATCATTCGTCGTGTCAAAGAATACACTTGTCAACTTGTCAATAAAACTATAAACAAAAACTTTGACAGTTTTACTGTATTCTTCTTCTTTTTATTGAAGATAACATGGCAGAAAATTTTTTCAAGGTTATTGGTGACATTGTTGGGTGCGTTCAAAATCGAGAGAACTAATGCCGCAAGCTGACGCTGTAACGCTAGCAGTCATTATGAAGGGGTACTTTTGCATTTGTATAATATTGAAACAATTATTCTGCACAAAAAAAATGAAATACTTTTTTTGTTGAATTATAGCAAACCCAACTTTTTTGGTTATTTTTTGGATACTTTCACACATTAGTTGAAGAACAATATGTCTTCAAACGATGCTCATTACATTTTGTCTGAATGAAATACTTACACGCTTGTGTTCAATTCATTTTCAAAAGTTCACTTTCTTAAGTAACCTAATGTGATTTTTCCGAAGTACAAAATGAATGCAAAAAAATGATTTCCTTTCAAATCTATGGACTTTTTATTCCAGTTCATAGAACTATCATCAATTGCTTTCTTCTTTCCTTCCTTTGGAAGTTTCCTTCCACATTATTTTAATATAGATTGGGAAGGAAAAAGTGAATGAGCTTGTGCCCTGAAATAATTCAGCTGAACTACTTCAAAATACAATTTTAGGTTTATTGGAAGGAATGTTATCGTTAATAGGTCAGGTATTATTTCTTGTCACTAACCGTTATTGTCCTTTGATTCACGAGTATGTTACCGATTTGAAATTTGAATCATCATGAAAGTTATCGTTAATAGGTCAGGTATTATTTCTTGTCACTAACCGTTATTGTCCTTTAATTCACGATTATGTTACCGATTTGAAATTTGAATCATCATGAATGTTAACTAAGAAAATTGACTGATAGATAACAATTTCATTCACTCGAATTCAATTCAAAAAAGGGTAATTACCTTATAGTATTAAAAATACTGAGGTAACAAATAATTAAAAAAAGTCATCATTATCGTTATACTAAGAAAGGATATTGGTAACTAATCATCAGTCAAAACATTTTTTAGTTTAATGTCAATAATTAACGATAAAATACCAGTTTTTGCTCGTTATTCATAATTGCTCATAGTTATTATTTTCATTACAAAAACAACAAACTTGATTATTAAAATGGTCTGCGTGAATTGCCGAACCGGCAACATGGCATGTGAAGAATTTTTTACCACGTTGCAAAACGGCAGACTTACGTTTGTCTACGTGTAAATCGTGTCATTAGATTTCATTCAATGAGTTACTTGGAAGTTCTGTAGTTGGTCGTTTGTCATTCGGCTCGGGCAGATATACTTGAATTTTCCTGGTGAGAGTGAAGTTTCCCGAATATAATCTGACAAAATGGTAAGTTTCTTCAATTGTTCAGCGACATATACTCATTTTCACAATTTTTTTGATTAGCCTGCTTCTCCAAGCTCAACAAATGTAGGCTCGGGAGGAAGATCTCCTTCAAAGGCTGTTGCACCTAGATCTTCCACAGGAGGCACTGTGAGGCAGAGAAAAACCGCCACGACGACCATTGCTAGAAGAAACACGGGGGCTGGAACGGGTGGTATGTGGAGATTCTACACCGATGACTCCCCAGGAATCAAAGTGTGAGTGTGTTTTTGATTTCCATATGTTGTGTTAGATACGCAGAGAAGTTGTATTTTTTATTTATTATTATTCATTCCATTGTAACTGGAATTTAGAAAGGCACCTATTTTAAATATAACTGTGGAAATTTGCTATATAAATTTATATTTTTCAGTATATATCTCCAATAGTATCCAGTGGTAGTAGCACACTTTTTCAATAGGAGAGCAATAATATTTGATTTATTTATACATGAATAATAATTCTTACCCTCTTCCCGGATTTGAAGTAAATAACTTAGCATGTACATGGACTGATGAAAAACTAATTTGGAATAATAATTTTCATTTCTTTTATAAGCTCTTATAATTCAAGCTTCTCAAAGTTGTCTCAGATTGAGCAGAAAGTGGTCTGTCTTCCATGATCCTCATTATAGGTCACATAATTTATTTGGGGTAACCTGGAGAAAGTTTCTAAAATAATATTAAGAAAATATCTACTTTATAAAAAAAAAGTTAAACGGTTTTGAATCATATTTCTTTATTAAATACTATAGTATTTCATGCTATGTCCCTGCATTTTAAATCTGTAATACTTTCGAAAATATTCATTTAAATTACATGCTGTAAAGGGTCATATCGCTCTATATTAAATGCACAATGTATTTAAGGTACTTAATTTGATAAGGATTAATACTGTATTGCTTAAAATAAGCCATTATTTCTTGTAAAAAGTAGAGGAAAAAATTTTTTATTGTGGGTTATCCCTAAGAGATAGACATATACCATCGCAGATTTTTTTGTATTGTGTACAATAGTGTAGTATATCATTTTGATCTATCTCATAAAGTTCAGGCAGCATTTGCAATGTAAGCGCAAAAAATGTGTTTATTTATGACATCACATCAGAAACATCTTAAATTATCAGTGTTTCCCTACTATATTATGCATGTTATATAAAAATAAACCTTCCTCTTGAATCTATCTATCAAAAAATCTGCATCAAAATCCTTTGCGTAGTTTTAGAGATCTAAGCATACATAGGGACAGACAGCGGGAAGCAACTGTTTCATACTATATAGTGATGAGAGCTTTAAATTTTTTCCAAACCACTTTGTTGTTTTGTTTCTTAATTTTTCATTAATTTTTTATATGTTCAAATATTTATTTTCAAGACTCGCAAAGAAATGTTGTGTATGACATTTTGTTTCGTCCCAATAACTTTGGCTAAACATTATTTCAAATAATTTAAACCAATTAATATGTATATTTTTTATTTACAGGGGACCAGTTCCTGTCCTTGTAATGTCTCTATTATTCATTGCATCAGTGTTTATGTTACACATATGGGGGAAATATAGTAGAAGCAGTTCATAGGTTAACAATAGGCGTGTATCATTCCTTCCAATTATTTAATGCATTTTTCATTTACAAACATTTTATATTGTTACATTATTGTAATAGGTATGCAAAAGATGTTTTCATTAAATTTTTCGTATATGTTGGATTTTTCTTTTGTGTTCTAATATTTTTATTTATCAGCTGTCATTGATGATGGAAATGTTGGAACTACGTGAAGACAATAATTTGAACATAATAAAGTCACAAAATAAAGCTGTCGAATGCATTTTTGATCTCCCTTTCTCAGAACCAACAAAAAATCTATTTATAGGTCCTAGGTCCTGCAGTTTGTTGTCAAGATTAAAAAACATTCCTCTATGAAATCTATACAGTGTGTAAAAGTAAAATGGAATAAATTCATTATTTCGATTACTTTACATATTTGAAAAAAATCCCTTAACACGTCAAATGTGAATTATAATTTCACATTCTTCAACGTAAAAGTACCACCCGTACCTTCAACCCCCTTCGAATGCAGGTATAACCCCAAATCCAAAAATGTTATTGCTTTCGAATTTATTGCTACAATTAAGATAAAATAAATTAAAACTCATATGGTTACCGAAATTCGATAAAATACACTGAAAAATTAAAATGTAATGCAAAACGTAATGAAATGTAGAATACGAAAGAGAACTATGGATGTTAACAAAGTAGATGTTCAAAATTTTCACCGCGAACGTCTTGGCAACATCCTAATCTCAAATAAAACTGTATTCTAACATTATTTAATATATCGCAAGCGTTATTCGTTCTTTTAAGTCATTTAAATCTGAAGGTTCAGTTTCGAACACATTGCGCTTTACATATCTCCATGAAAAGAAATCTAATGATCAGGTGATCGCACTGGCCATTCAATCGATCCTCGCCTCCCTATCCACCGATTGGGAAATGTATGGAGGTATTGCCGGACATTAACTCTTGGTGCTCCATACTGCTGAAACCATATCGTATTCACTGGAACTTGAGGGTTTCCTGAATCAGGATATAAATTTGCTCAACTTAGAATGACATCATTTTGAAGTAGTGCCAAATAATTATCGCCTGCAAGTTGCCCTGAATAAAAAAGGGACCAATGATATGATTTCCTACAATCCCTGCCCTAACATTAACCTTTTGAGAGCATTACGTGTGTTCTTCTCTCATCCAGTGAGGATTTTTCGTTGACCTGTAGCGGCAATTTTGCCAATCAGCATGACCGTTAAGAGAAAAAGTACACTCATCAGAAAACATAAGGTCTTCTAATCGGATGATACTGTTATCCAACATGTCCATCATTTGCTCACAAAAATTAGTTCTCCTATCATCTTCCATGAGCTCCTGAGTAGGTATCATTTCATAGGGATGCATTTTATTTTATTTTATTTTAATATGTTTACTATCGATGTATGCTAACATTGAATGTAGTGGATGCTTGTCTACTCGATGTATGTGGGTTTCCCTCAAATTCAAGCATCACATCTAATTTGAGTTCATCACTCATTGCATTGGTAGCTGCTTTTTTTATTTGCCCCACATTACCAAACTCGCGAAACTGCTTCTCTATTTTGCTTATTGTTCCTTGAGATATGGCCTTAACCAATCATTTGTAAAACTGTTATTTTATGCATCTAACCATTTATCATACTTGAAGTTAACGAACTTTAAACTTTAATTAAAATTCTGACAACTAATGTTTTAACATACAAAACAATTTGTCAAGCCGTTTCAAACTAGCGTTGACATGGAAATTATTTACAGTTTTTTTGAAGGATACCATCTGAAAAGAACATTATAGCAATGTTCTTGCGTACTTGCGTACTTTCTTATTATCAATACCTCAGTATGAAATATGTTTTAAGTATAATGCAATAAGTTTTGAGTGTATTTTATCGAATTTCGGTAACCACATGATTTTAATCGATTTTATCTTAATTGTTGCAATAAACTTGAAAGCGATACCATTTTTGAATAGAGAATGAAGAGACCTTTCGAACGATATATCACAAGTTTATACTTCCCATTTGAAAAATTTGGGATTGTACCTGTCATTCGACGGGCTTTGAAGGTAGGGGAAGCATTTTTCCTTGAAGTATGTCAAATTATAATTTGAATTTGACGTGTTTCGGGAGTCTTTTCAAATATGTAACCGAAATAATAAATTTATTCCATTTGGCTTTTACACATTGTATATTGAAATATCTAATATCAGGCCTTTATATACTGATGAAATCCCCTTATCACAATATTTTATGAATTAGTAGCTGGTTATGATTATTTAGATTCAACACAAGATATTGAAAAATGAAAGGTAAGGGATATATGAAATAAGGTGATAAAATATATCGTTCAGACTAAACGAGCCATTACAACTCGTTTTAAAGACCATAAAAATCTAGTGTCGCTCAACATGCCTTGGAGAACTGCCATAGAATAAACGAAAATTGTCTGAAATTGTTGGGATCGGTTACCTACATGACATAAGATTTTTTGATGCTTTCGAAAGTCTGGAGATAACGAAGTGTGGCATGAGAATTATGAATAGTGACATAGGTCCCGTTCCAAATAGCTTATTGTATTCATTTTCATAAATCACTCTGTTGAAATTGGCGAAAACTTTCACTAGAAAATTTCCTGCAAATTTCTACCCGAAATCATTTATTTGTATCGGAAAATGAGTTTACCCTGTTAGATATAAATTGGGACTCGTTTCAGAGTTAAGAATAAGGTTTATTCATCTCCTGAAGACGAAAACTTGGTTGGTGAAACGAGCGTCGACAAAAGTGCTTGTTTTGGAATTGTTTCGATTACTCATGCACTTTAGTTTGATACTCACGATCAGATAAACTATAATATAATGTTTGTATTAATGTGGAAGTCTAATTTTCTGTTTTTTTCTTTCAGGTCGCTGGCAAGCCATGGATTCTGATGCCGGACACGAATCCCGGCGATCTGACAAAATTGTGCAACCACAAAAGAAAAATAATGGGGATGGTATCGGCTGACTGCAAACCTCCGGATCATGTCAACAAATTGCAGCGCAGAGGTAGGAAAACAATTTTTTTTGTGTTCGTAAACAATTCGGCTCGAATCAGGCTTCATTATCGATTTCAATATTCTCCGAGGACAGTTTCTGCTAGATATACACAATACGGAGTAATACTTTTTATTCCATCAACATTAGGATTTTTGCACTTTGAAAGAGACAGTAAATGTTTGCCCTTTTTTTGCTTGAGACATTAAATTTTTCGCGGTGTGATACTCAGAAAACAAAACATTATAAAACAAAACATGTCAAATGAAATTGTAATAATGATTTGCCACCACTTCATATTTTGCGGTTTCAACTTTTAATATTTCTTTCATATTGCCACTGGACCAAGGTACAAACTTTTTTTTGATTGCGTAAAAAAGTTTTTCATTTTACGCTCTTACTCAATTGTAGATCAGTCCCTTTATGCTTCTAATACATACATACTCTTAAATATTGAACTCGCTTCAGTTTGAAATGTTTTCTTTCATCTCGGGAATACGGGAATAAATAATTTCAATAATACGCGACAGATTTATATTATTGGCAATGTCGTATCTCGTGAAAGGGAAATAACATTTCGTTTCTTCAGACAAACGGGGTAGATACGTTCTAACGTTCGCTACATTAATAATACGTAATGAACCAACTAATTCAACTCGGTCGAATTAAGTACTCCATACATTTCGACTTCAAACGACATATTTCATTTGCGAGATAACGAGAAATGGTCTTTTGCGAAAATACACTACAAAGAGACAAATTTATATTCCACAAAAGACTTCAGCGCGGCAGATGGCTGCTGAAATCTTTCCGAGATTAGACCAAAGAATACAAAAGGTGCGGAGAAAGGAAAGGCGGTGACTAAGTTGGCGAGTAACGGGACTTTTGAAAAAATTAAACATAGCTTTGCTGACGGCAGCACACTTGTCTCGTCATAATATTTAAATTCCAGGACATCAGCTACGGATGCACATAATAATGTCAGGACAAACAATTTCGCTTTCTGCTTCTATAAGTTTGTTGGGTGTTAAAATGGACACCAATGTCGCTGGAACTTGGAACACTGTTCCGAACCAGAAAACTGTACAAACCCCAGCAACTTTTGATGCTTTATAAAGCTCAGATCAGATCTCATTGGCCTGGATCCTGAAAGACCTTTAAAACACTTGGAAAAATTCGTGTTTCAACAGCCATTACATTTTGCTCACCTAAACTGATGCCAGCCTAATAACCCTCCTACTCTGAAAGAATCAAGCTTGTCTGGTTTCTTTTCACTCTGATAGTCTAGTCAAGAAGTGCTTTTTTTTCAAACTTCTTTCAGCAGCCTCCGAAAATTATAGTTGAGGTGTCATTCGATTGGGAATAGCGTCTAGAAAGTTTTTGAAAACGGACGACTTTCGAAAATGAAAATTGCAAATGTAATAAACAATTTAGTGAAAAATAAAAAATTGGTTCAGTTTTTTGGAATAATCTCAAAAACTAATAATAATTCGAAAAGAGGAAGAAATTCCCTATGAAAATATCTCGACTCCCGGAACTATAAGACCAATATTTATAATTTTTGCGGAGCCCTGAAAATGAGCTAGAAATCATGTGTTTAGTCGCGCGGAAGCCGTGCCTGTTTGGGCCATTTTTACAAAAAAACTTTTTTTAGCATATAAAATATATAAATTGAGAAATAAAAAAATTCAGGCATATACTCAGAATATGACTGAACAATAACCTGTCGGTAAAATTTTTTTATTGAAATTATTGTTATATAACAATTTTTTATCACTCGATCATCAATATTGCAAGTGTGATATTTTTTGAACTACAAGCGTGGATTTTTTTCCTTTCGTAGAGCTATGACTATAACGATTAAGAATCGATTTCCATTCGAAATACTGAAAAATTATTATTTTTCAGTTATTTATTTACTGCATTTTTAAATGAAAAGTTCAATAAATGATCGAAACATTTTTTTTATTATTATTACTTATATGTTTTTTTATCAGAATCTACATAAGAATAATTTTTTTTTAAATTTTCATCACTTATTGTTTGAAAATTTGTTTATAACACAATTGAATTTTTTTTTGGAATCTTAATCTTTGAAATAAATCAAGATTTTTTTATAAAAAGCGTTTCTTAAAAAAATTTTACAATGCAAAGAACGCATTTGTCAATTTACCACTAATTATTGATATTAGGTAACTATTTTTTTATAATCATTATTTATATTGTTTTCAATATTTGGAAAAAAAAAACTTTGATTTTTAAAATTTCTCAATGTTTGTTAAAATAAGTGATTTGTTATAAACAAATGAATTTTTTTATTTTATTTTTTTACTAGTTGCAATTGATGAATGAAAAACAACCATGTATATTTTTTAAGTTTTTTCCATTTTTTACCGAATTTTATAATTTTTGCGCTCCATAACTCAATTATTGTCATCTATTTTTTGTCATTTAGATTATTATTTTTATTAAACTAATGGAGATACGATAAAAAATCCCGAGACTTATTTTTTCTCCATTAATCAAAAAATATATCCAGCCTTGGGA
>WOGR01004068.1:0-11143 GCA_015342045.1 Leptinotarsa lineolata | reverse complement strand
TGCCATAAGCAAAAAAAGTGAACCCAAGTTATGCTATATTGCAATTAAAGAAAATGTTTGCTTTATCTACTCTCACATATCATATAACATTAACATCTGGGGATGCTCCAGTAACTCAAGCGGAATACTTGATTTCAAAAAAAAATATATTATTCGACTCATTTCCAGCCTAAAACCAGATGAATCGTGTTCAACATATTTTCAAAAATATAAAATTTCAACAATTCCATGTATTTATATTTTCAAAAGTATGTTATAACAGTTTCTCGGTGCCATGATTACCCATGATTATTCAATCATCTTCCCACAAATCCGAGAGAGCAACGGATAAAAAACTCCTTCGAATCAAAATTTAAAGGATATTTGCAAAATAAATGTTATTATACTATCAAAGAAATTCTTGATGCAGAATGAAGATATGTTTGCTTGTGTGTATGAATATAAATTGAATAAATGTTACTATGTATATGTGTACAAATCTGTTAAATAGTGATATATTAATCTTGATGATTGTTAATGTGTCTACCATCACATGGTTTTTATTTGTGACGTATCCTATATCACGCTGTAAGTAATCTGAAAAGATTGAATAAATATTATTATTATTATTATTATGTAGACATGAACATTGCGTAGAGAACAATTATTGAGAACGGATATCTAATATTTTAAGAACTTTATTTGAATAGAGATACGAGGAATCTTTCTATTCGCGGTTTGAGTTTTCTGTAAATCCCATACAGGTGGATTTATTCTCATGTCTTACTCAGGTTGTTTCATTTGGAGATGAAATAGTTCAAACCTGTGTAAATACAGTTATCAGAAGCGTCCTATAATTATTAAAAATAGATATTTCAGGTACTCTTGAAATACCTCCATTATACAATGAAAATAAAATTAAAATTATAGCACAATTGTGGCTCAGGTTTCTGGTCATTGAAAACTAGATTGTTCATCGACATTTTTCAAAAATACAATGAAATTTTACAAGCTACTATTGGCTGCGACAATTTTTATTAGATAACAGTGACAAAATTGAATATTTCTAAAAGCATAAATATATTCTTTACATTTCATATCGATTCTAAGTAAGAAAAATCCATCAGCATAAACGTGATTGTATATCAGAAATACGAAAATAAAATAAATCTTTTATGAGGATGAATTTGCATCGAGAAAGTTACCCAATTCTTCATTCAATCTGTATCTGAGAGCGCAATTTAAAAAATCATTCAATTTTCCACCCGACCGAAAAACAGACCCATAAAAAGCCGAACAAAAGACATTAGCTGAACCGCAATCAGTATAATTTCAATATTTTCCTCGAATTTTCCCTCCTTTCCAGCCCCTTTAAGTTAATTTTAATGTTGGATATTGGCAA
Organism: Leptinotarsa lineolata; assembly: GCA_015342045.1. Taxonomy (NCBI): domain Eukaryota; kingdom Metazoa; phylum Arthropoda; class Insecta; order Coleoptera; family Chrysomelidae; genus Leptinotarsa; species Leptinotarsa lineolata. The sequence goes on along the minus strand of WOGR01004068.1, from coordinate 9,762 downwards.
CATTATCCCATCCGAAAGCCAGTGCCAGATTGCTTCGAAACTATAAATCAACTTTTTATTACCCATTTATTTCTGGTTATTAATCGGTTGTCGGAAACTGCGACGGCAACTAACAAAAAAATATCTTCGGTCTATTTCATATGTCATTGGTTTTAATCGATTATCAATCTATGTATTACTTTTCTTAAACATAAGACGGCTAATTCGTATAATCACTGAAATGCCACTAGTATTTATGAAATAAGAGATTAATCAATTTCTTGCCTCAAACCAAAAAGGGCACATTTCCGAGTTACCTTTTTTGAAGTTCATTATTGAAACTCGTAAGTTGCACAGTGTTAGTAATAAAAAAACGATCAGTTGATAATAATAAGAATTACACAAATAACAGTATAAATGTACGGAAGTATTCGAAGATCAAAGAAAAAGTTGAAACTTTGACAGCTTCAGCAGAATTTCTCAGCGATAAAATGCACAAGACCTGTTTAACTGATCAAAATGAACGTAAATCAGTGCCCATGACAATCACTGACATCAATATTATGACGCACTCTTGCTATTTTTTAATTTTATTAAGAAAATAATAGTAATGCCCAGGTGGAAATGACTAGTTCTTGAGTTCGCGGAGGCATGGGCGCGGTACGACTTTCGATTTTTATAAGAATTCAATCAAAAGTATTGAAAAGGGATCTCCCAATTTACTGGTCTCATTTGGACGCCACCTACAGTAAATTACAGAAATATTGGAGTTTTATCCCAACACCAACTGTTATTTTCAACACCTCGACACGTGTTTCGATCACCACGTAATCATCTTCGAGAGGAAGATTGAACTAAATCTAGATACAGATGTTGGCTTATTTATAACTTACATACCTCTATTAGTTACCTTGCGACTTATTGTCTTGGGGTGAATTTTAACAGTGTTGCCAATCTACTGGTCATTAAGTTTGATAACTAAACTATTATTTTAACAGGTGTGCCAATACTATTTAGTATTGGCCCACTATCGTTATTCATACTATTGTTATGTTTACTTATTTCTGAGCTCTCATAGGCATCTAGATGCCTGTTGTTGTTAACTTGTCTAACTAATCTCAGTGAACTGAAGTCTATGGAATGGTTTTGTTGCAAAATATTATGGGAGACTGCTGATTTTTCTGTTCTTCCATATTTAAGGTACGCTTATTTTAATAGATCTTCTAGTCTGTCTATAATATTTTGCATCGCAGTCATTACATTTGATTTCGTAAATTCCAGACTTTTTCGAATTCTCGACTTTGTCCTTTGGATTTTCTAACAGACTCTGAAGTGTATGACTTGTTTTGAATTCCACCTTCATACCTAGTTCTTTGAAAATCTTTCCAAAGTTCTTCGTGTATTGGTGGTATGGAACTGAGATATATTTATCTTGGTTTTTGTCGTTTCTAAAAGTCGAGATTACGTTCATTCTTAACCTAAACTTTTTCTTTCTTATGAAGGAAAAAAAAAGGAAAAGGAGGCCAATAACAAAATTGTGATATATATGTTCTCAGAGTTGTAATTTGATTTACATCCAGTAATGAAAAAACGGCCGGGCATGTCTGTTTATTGAACTTTGAAATTATCTTTAAAAATCAGAACCATATACTACAAAATATTGCCGTTTTCGAAAAACTTTACCAACATTTTCACTCAAAACTGAAACAATTAGTTTAACGATACTTTTGGATATCTTTCAAACTTCGATATTATCAAAAATAGTGGTATAAAACTACAAAAGCATATTTAGTATGTTGTTGTTATTAACCTTACTTTCAATACATAGGACCCTGGAAAACGTTGCCGCTTCACTCATACCATGACTTGTTAATGAAGTTGGCTGCGCCCTAATTCTTTTTATGTTATTAACGGCTTATCGAAAAAATCCATATCAATATCCGATGACGATAGAACACTTGTCTCTGCATTACATTCAGATCACAAAAATCATTACAATGCCCATGTTTGCTGACATCAAGAATTTTTATATTTGTTGATGAAAATCTGGAGATAATTTTGCCCCAGAATGCTTCACCAACTACTAATGCTTTATAAATCTCATCAGACTCTCACATATGTAGAGATCCGTACCTCAGAACCATTCATCTGATTGTAGTTTAGTTCACATATGTAGGTACCATTTTTTCTTGAAAATATGAAAATTTTTATATAGTTTCCGAAAATTACGATCATTCGCTTCGTATTGTCACGTAGAAAGTTTAATGAAAAGTTCGAAAAGGCGCTGAAAAACATTACAAAATTTATAAACAAATAAAAGTTGAGGTTTGTTTTTTGTGAATGCCTCGAAAAATTTTCAAAATTTTCGAATTTTAAAAAAAGATTCGAAAAGATTATCAAATATGCTAAAAAAAGTTCTGTCTCCCGGAGCTCTACCTCTATTATTTATAATTTTTACAGAGCCCTGAAACTAGAGCAAACAACGGGTAGTATGGCTTTCGCGCGCGTTGCGCAACAAAAAATTATTTAAACATATTAAATATGAAAATTATGAAATGAAAAAATTCATGTAGTTTTGGAATATATCAATGAACAATAATCCGCGGTTGAAACTTTTTATCCCAATTTTTCCATTATTTATGCATTTGTTAATTGATAATTTTTTATTTACTGAAAGTTAACATAAAAACCCTGATAATTAATAAACTAAAACCCTAGATTTTTTTTACATCGTGAAGTTATTGTCAATAGGCTAATGAATAGATCGCCGTTGCAGAAATTACAAAATTTTAATTTTCTACTTTTTTATTAACAATTGAAAATTAAAAATAAAAAAATACATAAAACATTTTCCCTACATCCTGATTGTTTCGATGTTCTAAGGGTTAAAAGCTACTTAAAAATAGAATTTATGTTTTTAAGAAAGAGAATTTTAATATTTAGTCGCAAAAAACGATTGTTAGTAATTAAACGCATTTTTTAGCAACAACAAATTTTTTTAACGAACCGTTTTTTCTCTAAAAATCATTTCCTCATGCTTCATGGAACAAGAGCCGAATCGATCTCTCTACGAAACCCTTCATCACTTGGAAGGATTGATTGCAGCTCGAGAAATGGTTCTGATGCAGATTCTGTGGAACCTGTTCTTCCTTGCGAATCCAGCAGACAGTTGTCCTGAAAATCTTGCGACCAAAATTGGTTTAGATAATTAAGGAAACACTTTCTACTATAATAGCATTTTACAAGTGTTGCTCATGACGAAGAATTTTAAGGACGACGTTTTAACGATGAACGAGAACGAGAATGTTTCCTTCTTATTCACCAAGCTCAAACATCTGTTCATGCAGCTGCAGTTTCGTAAAAATGTATCATCTTTTCCACCAACCAATTTCCTAGAGTTTTTGAAGTCCACTTGATACTTTTTAGGACAACAAGAGGATTGTTCCGAATTCTTGGGGTTCTTGTTGAATACTCTTCGTGAACAGGAAAATAGCAGGTTCAATACTCATGACCGTTCTGGATTGAATGATTCCGTACAGTCTATCTCGTCTTGTTTTCGTAGATCTTTTGCTGGAAGAATCCTCACTATTTTAGTTTGTGGTACGTGTTCAAGAGTTAGCATAAACGTATGTGACTTTCTGGAACTTCAACTAGCGTTTCCTACTATGACTAATAACCAGTCCGTGCAAAGCTTGTTGTTAAATCATCTGAAAATAGAACTTTCAGCAGGTGATGATCAACTGTATTGCCAAATTAAATTTGCGCAAAACTAACTGACTATAATAATAATAGCTGAGGCACCAGTCAATCTAATAATAACACTGGTAATCTTCCAACATGACTCAACCTCAGACAGAAGCCCAAAAATCTTACGAAGGTTAGACATAGATTCACACTTCAATCTAACAGACCACTATTATAATCTTCATGCAGTCATTGTTCACTGTGGGTCTGGCGTTGAATCTGATCATTATTACGCTTTGGTCAAAGATGAAACGGACTGGCTTAAGTTAGACGATAGTCGTGTCACAAAATTTTCTGGTGATGTTTTGAATTTATTGGAGCCTCTGGAGACACACCCTACATTTTGTTTTATGAAAGAGAGGTCATTGGCAGATCAAGATCTTCAGATGATGTGGTGCTGTAGGTTTTCTGGGTTTTCCTGCAGCTGAAAAAGCAAATGCGCCACTGGAATCAACCAAGTCGCCCCGGAGCGCCAATTAATTTTTTTTGATGATTCATAATTTGAATTGCTTTCTAAATATTAAATCAATAAGTATATTACGAAAAAAAATTTAGATTTAGTCATAAACAATGTATTTGTTTATGACAATTTTTTAGTCAATAACAGTAAAAAAATATTTAAGTAGCTTTTAAACGTTAGACATCGAAACAAACCAGATTTAGAAAAAAAATGTTATCATTAACTTTTTTTAATTTCCATTTGTTAATAAAAAAGTGGAAAATAAAAATTTTGTCCTTTTTGCATTGGCGATCTATGCATTAACCTATTGAGAATAACTTCACGAAATGAAAAAACTTCTAGGGTTTTAGTTTGTTAATTATCAGACTTCTTATGTTAACTTTCAGTTAATAAAAAATTATTAACAAATGCATAATTAATGGAAAAATTAGGATGGAATTTTTTTAACCGCGGACTATTGTTCATTGATGTATCACAAAACTATACGAATTTTTCATTCCTTAATTTTCATATTGAATATGTTCAAATATTTTTTTTGTTGCTGGGTCAGATTGACGCACTGTGCGCGAAAGCCAGACTACCCATTTTTGGCTCTAGTTTCAGGGCTCTGTAAAAATTATAAATAATACAGGTAGAGCTCCCGGAATCGGAACTTTCTTTAGCAAATTTGATGATCTTTGTGGATCTTTTTTAAAATTCGAAAATTTTGAATATTTTTCGAGATATTAAAAAAAACACCTCAATTTTTTAAAATAATTTGTTTATAACTTTTGTAATTTTTTTCAGTGCCTTTTCCTTAACCTTTCTCCGTAACAATACAAATCGAATGACACCTTGATCGTGATTTTCGGAGACTATATAAAAAATTTTGAAGAAAATGGTACATGTGAACTAGACTATCGGAGCAGCTACAAGCAATCTTGATAACCTGGAACATCGAAAGAAGGTTGGGGAGTTTTTTTCAGATACTTTCACGGGAAGTGTTCGACTGATTGAGAGTTCGATTGATTCCACTCGCTTCCAGATTCAACTCAACACAACTCAACAAGAACTCTTCCATTTGTGGAATAAACTAAGCTAGATTTTTTAAAAATGAATATAATTTGCATCGATTCAAATTCAGGTGAATCGCCTTTCGTACAGGCACCACTCTCAGAGAGTTTCAAGGAGTGCAGTGCTTGTGAGTTTTCAAAAAAGCTTAATGCTATTTGCATTAAATATTTTTTTATATTCTCTTGCTTTCGAACTGATGTAGCACCACTTTCATAATTAAATAAATCTTGTAGGTGCCATCCGTTTGAAACTGCATTTCTAGCAGTTTCGTGACATCCTTTGCCGCATCATCCAACTGTTTTGACAAAAATAGAATCTCCTGTTGTCTTTCTTTTATATGCCCTATCCCAAAATAAAAGATAAACGTATATTATTTTAAACCATAAGGTTATTGCCCAACTAGTTTCATCTCGAATATTTCTATTTTCATAACACTTTATAAGATGAATAATACTACCGAACGAATTTTCAGACGGTTCTCACCAACGCAACGGATGAAGTGATTCAAGATGAAGGTTTAAGAATTTAACTCAAGTCGGCACTATGGCTTACTTCTTTATTTTTGAAGATACGAGTTTGGTTGAATTAGAGAACTATTTTTCCGTTGGTAACGTGGTGCTAACAGAAAAACAATTAAACATCTCGTTTTCGATTTATTTCAAAAATGTCTTTGTTTAATGGTACATCCTGTATATTTTTACTCTTTTCTGAACAATTTTCTGAACTTGAAAGATCATTATGAATTCGATCTTAAAACCAAAAGTAATGGAGTGATGCGCCTTTTTTACTTTTCATCAAGGTTTCATAACGATTTCAACATTTATTATTAAAATTATTGCACAAAATCAAATTAAATGTTCGAATAAATCTCCTCCGTGCTCTGTATATTTTTGAGCACTCCTTAAAGCTTTTTTTGTAACCTTCAAAACGGTACGACCATACGTAGCATCCGTATAGTACTCGTTTAAGCTATCTGGAGATCATACTATTGTAGCAATTTTTATACACCTCGTTTTTCAAAAATCCCAGAAATAAAAATCCACGAACTGGTCTTCTGATAAATAAATTTATCTCCGAACCGGATATAATAACGTCAGGTCAGATTATTCCGCTTTCTACTTCGATAAGTTTGTTGGGTGTCAAAATGAAGACTAATATGTCTTGGCACAATCATGTCGCTGTAATTACGAAGGCTGCTTCTTAAAAACTTGGAGCACTGTTTCCAACCAGAAAACTGTACACACCTCAGCAACTTTTAATGCTTAATTAAACTCAGATCAGACCTTCTTTGGAGTATTGTTCTCATGCATGCAGCTCTGTCCCATCCGGACAACCCGGCTTAGCTCAGAGGATAAAATGTGAAATTACTATCAATTTTTTACGAAAGTATATAATTTTGAAATAATAATATTTTAAAGATCATTGTGTTCAAAAATTAGGGGAAATACTTGCAGAACTTGCAACTTACATGGTAACCTCCAGAATGCTTTGACTCAAATATCAATAAACCGCCTTCAACAAAACCATCAATACTGGAAATGTGGATTATAATCAGTCGCTTTCATTTTCCAAAAGGCGGCTTTAATCCGGTAGACCAGCTTTCTAAAAATGCTTGACGAGAACTCGCAATGTTTTTTTCTTGCCACGTCTTTCCAACGGTATATCTTTCGTTAAGCCAAGTTTCCTCTATGTGTTGTCTGTGGGTCTTAGCCTAATTGGAATACTTCTTGGTTCATTAAATGAAATGACGACTAATAGGAAGCAGCTTTTATTACCAGTTTTAGGATTTGTTGAAATAATACACTCTGTGTTTGTGTGTTTATATTATTTCTATTGTATCATGGCAGTTTTGCAGAAACTCGTGATAGTTGATAGAAGTTTTGTTTATAATTAAATATGTAACTGTCATTAATATGTTGTTCTATATAAAAGCTTTTTCCAAGTTCCATCATCTTCTTTCGTTATACCTCATCAGGATTCACAAAAGATTCGAACATGCGGTCCTGCACACCATTTTATTTTATTTATCACGACTCTCTATGTCAAGTGTCAACAATTTCTCAAATGACACTTGTCACTAGAGTGCATTCAATTATACCACACTCTAGATATTAAATCTGTTTATCCTCTCGTCGAAACTTTCTTACTGGGCTCAGGTTATGTCTCCTCCAGCAAATAATTTCATCATTTTCGATTGAGAGTGATTTTCTGTTCTGTTCGCAGATGTAATTAAATTCCTTTGAAATTCTCCTCAATTTCTTTCTTCCTATCATTGGAGACGTACTTAGGTCTTCTTTAAAGGCTCCCATTGTTTATTCGGGGATAGGTATTTCTTTCCTGAATTAAAATTATTTACTGTTCTTCTAATTCGAAATTTGTAGATTTCAACACCAAACACAGTTTTTCTTCTTGGTTCTGGTGATTTTCATTCTTCCTTTCATTCTTGAATTTATATATCGATGATTTTGAAACTCCTATCATTTTCGAACACATTTTCACTAGAGCAGAGTTTCCCAAACTTTTTTGCCTGGGGACCCACCTTCATTGTGGAATTTTTTTGCGACCCACATATTGAATAATATTAACTATAATTATTATTCCCAATAATTTTTTATTATTATTATCGTGGAAATTCACTCTTGAATAATACATCTCTGAAAGAAAATGGTAAAGATTATATAATTGAAGACAAAATACAGTACGAAAAAAGGCTTTTAATTCAGAATCTTGAAACTTAACAATTACAAAAAATGAGATTTATGTAATTAATGTGATTTATGGAGCTGGTGCTAACGATTTACAAGAGATTCTATATCTGGGTTGAAAATTGAAAGCTTTAAACTTTCCACACAATGCCGCTTCCTATATTTATTTTTCTGATATACCAAAGTGGAGAATGCACTTTGGGGTTTTCAGCCACATACAAATATGTGGCTGAAAACCCCATCAGTTCTTTTAAGGATATGTTCGAAAGAACTGGATACTCCCCCCTAGCCTTCATCCAAAATGGGATTAAGCTCAAGTCCTTGAATGTTGAGCAAAATCACAAAAAAGTCCTATAAGGGAGTCTTCTTCAGATGTTGAGAGTTGTTCAGCTTGTCAAATATAGGAAGAAGTTTGAGAATTTCTGCTCTCTCTCTTTAGATTGTACGGTACTAGCGAAAGAGAGAGATCAGAAATTCTCAAATCTTTTCCTATATTTGACAAGCTTTACTTTGCTGGAGAAGCTCGTCTTGTATTTTTGGAAAATACTTCTTAAAACAAGAACTATTTTCAAGTAAATAGGTACAGATGTATTAGATTTGATGTATTAATTGGTGAAAATGGCATTATTCATAACAGAGCTGCAGTAATTACCTGAGACTGGTAGCCAATGCTCGAAGATTGCAGTGTAATTTCTTCGCCAAAACATCATAAGAACTCTGTTCCACTTTGTATTCTCTTTTTGAACTTTCATTTTATTAGTGCACCGTTTTCCACACCGTATTTTGAACATATATAGCTATCTTTTATAGAAAAGGATTTTCAATTCTTTAATGTAGTTAGAAGTTAAAATAAAACATAGGTAATAAGATATGTTCAATTTTCTTTACATTTCAACGGGAAAACAATTCAAAAGTATTAAGTGTTTTTAATCTGTTTCCTCGAACCACCCAAATTGATCCTAGGGCCCACTAGTGGGTCGCGACCCATAGTTTGGGAACCACTGCACTAAAGTATCAACGATATACGAATTATTTTGGTGCAACAACACTGATTAAGACGCAAAGGCTTTATCATTAATACATATTCGGATTGGATCATGACGTTTTCCAGCAAAAACTGAAAATATCCCAGGCTTACTTGCAGGTAAGCAGTGCGGGCATATGATACATCAAAAAGTGCTTTTCATAGAAAGTACTGAAAATTTTAATCGCAATTCAAAAGTAAAAACAAATTTGGGAACAGGAAATAGACTATAATATTGGTTCATTACAAGAACGTGTTCAATATCGGATAATTTTTTAATCGAACGTTGATAGTACTCATTCAATCAACATTGTTGAACATCTTCTGCTAGGTTGATTGGAAGAGCGCATCTTCTGGACAATTCACCTTTCCTTCAAGACAGAATTTTATGTTTTGCCGACCGAGTCCATAACTTATGCACTTACTTTATTTGGTTATTTTAGAATTTGGTTATTTTAGACATTTATATTTTACTGTTTGCAATTCATTGCTTTCACCTTTTTAGAAAACCTAATGATCATGCAAGAATTGCACTGCTTATCCCATCACTTCATCCTGTATTGATTTTTCTAACATCTACTTTTGTTTATTTTGTCAATGATGTTTTGCACCAAATTATCCCTTTCCTCAAGTATCTCTTTGAAACTCGATAATCCCAAAAACATTTGAATTAATAATGTAATGAAAGTACTTCTCGAATTATAGGCAATTAAGGAATATATCTTATCGACATCTACGTATTTTGTCATATGGAACCGTTTAGATAATAACGGAGCGATGACTAAGTATTCTGAATC
>WOGR01004067.1:0-15138 GCA_015342045.1 Leptinotarsa lineolata | reverse complement strand
AGCTATTCTTTTAAATTTCAATTGTATTGTTTATTTCAGGGATTTCAAATCATTTTATAAAATTTCAGACAATGGAAGTCCGAACTGCTGAAATTCACCACGAAACATTGTCATTCACCTTCAAACAAAGTCATTGCGAAAGCTATTCGCACCGGGAACTGTAAACGTTTGAATTCGAATGGCATATATGTTGGGATCATTGGGATACGTGGTAACAGTACGTCTTCACCTTTGAATTTTCCAGTCAAAATTGTTGCCTCGATAACATTGTTCATGACGTATGTTGTAGGTAATTCATGAGATAACAGCGACCCAAATTTTCGTATGGATTTTTATAATTTATATAATAATTGCGACTGGCATCTTTCCTAACCAAACGGCGTACAAAGAAATGAGACAGGAAAGTTGATAATACTTTTATTTTTGAAAAAGCGACCTTTTTCTCCAGATGTTATGAATTTCTATGTGGCCTTTGTGGAATAAGATTTTTAATATCGAAATGGGTCATTTATCTCGTCTTTGAATTGTGGTTTGAGGTAATATATTTTTGTAAGATTGATCTTTATAACTGAAATGACTATTTTATAATTCAACAAAGTAAGTTGATAAAACTGTGAAGGAATTCATCAACTAGGCTTTGAAATAAATATCTTTTCTAAATATTTCTATTCAGCCATTCCATTTTTTGGTTCAATGTTGGTTACAAAAGCGTCCAGTCAAAATTACAATCTCGATTTATTCAAGCAGTACAAGAAGTTTTAGCAAATATCTCCTTCCCCCACATGGGTTATTGACCTAAACTCATTTTATACTCCAGAGAATTGCGAGTGAAATCATATGACCCTGTAAAAATTCAGCATTGTCTTCTGGTGTTTTAATATTTCTCTAAAATTTAAATCGTTGGAACATCTATGCTATATTTTGGCGAAGGTAGACGTATCCGTTTTTCAAAAATCACTTTGCATTCAGCAATTATCCCATACTTTATCATCTGATGTTGCTAACTCGGTAAACGAAATTAGTGCCAAGAGACAGAGATATTATTTTGAAGTTAAAAAAGTATTTTGTTGATTTTTAATTGTAGAAAGTGTCTTAACACAACTGCAATAACCTGTGCATGAATTTCATTTTCAGGAACATATGAAACAAGATTAAAAATAGAAAACTCTTGAGAATATACATTACCAAAAGCCGAGGAGCTATTACAGTATGAGCATTTGAACAGTCAACATACTAGGAGAAATTCAATATTTTTCCATCCTGGTAACTCATTACTAGAACTTGTAGTCAGGATGTGAAATATACATTTTTGAAAAAATCCCCATTCATACGAGATGACGCCCATTTTTAAACCAATGGCGGTTCAGGGGTACTTGAAGCACAGATACTGGCCATTTTAGACTGGCCTGCGTGCTTACCAGATCTGATACCTATGAAAGTATCATGAAATCAGTTTGAGAAAAAAATAAAAATCAATAGTCGTCCGTGTTATCGAGAATACGCTGTGCTGCTGATTCAAAAGGAACTGTTTGAATTTTCTCCAAACAAATATAACAGTTCAATATGTGTTTTGTTGTAGAAAGCAAATGAATCTAATAACTGTGTCAAAGTGAGATACGAAGAGTGTAAATATTTCACAATGAAATTTCAAAACATTGACTTTTTTCAACGTTTTTATGCCGTAACATCTACCTACCGATAAACAACTACTTGCGTTGTTGATACTACAACAGATGTTGAATTACACCCTATGAACACTTGTGCAAGTGTGCTCCTAGTGGACATTTTTGAAGATGCAGAATGACATTTGTTTTTTCTGTTTTCACAATTGATTGAAGTATGTGAACCAAAAGTTTTCATGACAACTAAGGTATGCTAAAAATGAACAAATTCCACAAATGTAGCTCGTCTATGATTCTTCCTTTTCTCATCATAATCAAAATCAAAATAATAACCAGCTATCATGACCGAAACGACTTCTGGAGTTGGAAGTCGTTGCGAAAAGCCGTAAACTCCCATCCAAATTCACTTATCAAGTGTCGTTACCCGGATAGAGACGAGATGATGCATTTGTCGATCCTGCGACGGAAATTTCCTGCAAGAAAACGAGAAAATCTGTCGGAATCATTAAAACCGAAATAATTCCCAACTCCCATCCGAAGTGATTAGCTAGTGGCAGCAGGAAGATAAGCCGATGTGCGTCGACGTTTCGAGTGATTTCCTGCGAGTGTGCAACTCAACGACGCCCGTCGATCCATTACTTGATATGCACTCGCGTACGGCTGGATTAATGAGTCTTCTTCTCCTGTTCGAGCCATTAGAGCCATAGTGGGAGTTTCGAGGAACTCTTTCCTATGAACAGTGATATTAGGATGATCTTATAGGTTGAGCAACAGGAAATGATTTCATCTTTGGTGACAGCTCCATCAGTTGGAATTACTATGAAAGTAATTCTGTTTGAAAATCGTGGGAAGTTCAACAGATTTAAGGAAGTGCATTTTATATACAAAACAAAAATATTATTTCTCAATTCCATCTCCCCAATAAAGCTTCGATTTACACAAAAGAGGCTTATGCTACAAATTCAAGCTCTTTTGTGAGTTATTCATTATGGCGAAGCTAGTTCAGTTGATTTATCGGATTCCAAATCTGCCCCTCTTTCCCTTACTAACTACAAAAGATATATCAATGAAAATTTACTCATTTTTGAAATTAAAGAAACCTTAGAGTACTCCTTCAGTAATGAAATACACAATTTTCATGCTGACGAAAATATTCGTCCCGTGGAACGTCGGCAAACATACACTGATTGAAATAGCGCTAATTTCGATTGAATCGAATGATTGTTCACTGATATATTACAGATTGAATTAGACTCATAAAAACGGACAAGCTTTCAAAGTAATCTAATAAATCGATTATTGTCATAAATTCGTTAGTAACGATTTTCTTTGTTGTTGAAATTAATCGATGTAATTACCATCTACATAGCCTTCCACAACTTTGAAAATTTTCCTCAACAATGTTGCTTCAACTGCACCTTTACCCAGTGGTGGATTTACAGATTTGCCACCCGTAGGCTATTTAATTTTCGCCGTCTATAAATAAATTTTTTTTTCAATTTTTTTTCTCAATTTGAAGGTGCAACATGAATTCTCTGATTTTTTCAGAGTGGTCTTATGTGAAATAAGCTGAATTTAAGAAAATGAAATTTCAATTGATTAAAATAATAGAAAATGGCAAAACACCACTCTGAAGAAAAATTGAGGATTTATAAAATATGTTTTTTATAAGAGAACGAAAAATAATGTTTTTTTCAAAAATTAAAAAATGAACAGTGATTACCGATTTGGATATTTTGATGTATTTTTTCCTAAAAATTGCATACAAAACCAAATATTAAAAAAAAAACTTCCTGACAAGTTAATTTTTCGATAAAATCATCGCCACTTCAAAATGGAAGAGCCTTTGTTTTGAAAAATTCGTAACATTTTTTTGGTAGGGTGAACAATTTGAAAAAATTTTAAAAAGCATCTTTGATGAGATAAAAAAAAAAGAATAAGAAGTTTCAGCTAAATCAAAAGGGTTCGGGGTAAAAAGTGGTCGATTTGGCATGGCATGCCCCATACTCATTTGACTGGAGAGAAGCTGTTGAATAAAAAATTGCCGCTCAATATTGTTTTATCTAATTATAATTGATTCATTTCGATTGACATTTTCTGAAAAAGTTGGCTTTGTGAAAAACAAAAAAAATACTAATGTATCTAAACATCTAATTTGAATAATTTGTGCTAAAGGCAAGCTTATTTGGATTTTCTAAACTTTTTCTTGATATAAATGAAATAATTAATTGATGAAATGTATCAATTTTCTAATCAGCAAATTAGTTGACTGTATATTTTGTGGAGGAAATGTTTTAATTGTCAAGTCGCTCGTCCAAATATCAGTTATTGGATTGATTAAAACCAAAAGACTATATCTCTATGAGATTTTGAACACATTTTTTATTTAATAAAAATTTTAGTCAGTATTTTCAGGCTTAAAGAAATAACTTTCTGAAATTGAATTTGACAATTAGAAAATTTGCTGCAGCAGTCTTGATCAAACCATCGATATTATATCAAGATTGAATTGTGTAACAAGATATTATAATTATTAGGTACACGGAGAAAAAATTATAGCAATTAATTATCAATGAAGAAAATATGTGAAATAACTGAATTTTGACTATAATATCGAATCGCTATTGCGATATTCTGAAAATTCATGATAATTGAAGTATACTCAATGAAGTGTTCAGGAATTCTTTTATATAGAGATGTTGAAATATTTAGTATTCAGCACTGATTATAATTTCTTTCCAATTTTCGAAATTCGAATTTTGTGTGAGTATAATAATCTCATTTTCAATTTTGCAAACCGAAATAAAAAATATATGAACCAAATCTGCCGCCCTTTGAAATTTGCCGCCTCAGGCTACAACTTACACAGCCTGCTAGTAAATCTGCCACTGCTTTTACCATTCAAGTGACAAATAATCTGCGAAAGTAATGTCCGGAGTATAAAAAGTAGTCTGGTGGACTTGGTTGATATGAAGAAATCATTCTACATCCAGAAATAAGATATCCACCTGATGTCTACTATCCAGCAGTACATTGAGGATTGTGAGTTGTATGTACTCAAAATATTGCAATAAAAACAAGCTTTTTCTTCATTTCACCTGATTACTATTTGTTAGTACTTATGGGAATACCTATAAGTACTCGGTTTGACCTAGAAATGGCTGTAGTTGTTTGAAAAATATCATGGTATCAGAAAGTACTCAATCTATACCAAGTTTGAAGACGATGCGTCGTTTAATACTTGTTTGGTCGCCATCAATACCGAACATTTTCGGTGAATTTGTGGGCCAGGTACTTCTGCGACCACATACTATACTATCATAACAGAATCTTTTCCAATGAGTCTTATAACTACTGCTTGAACCTATTCTCAAGAACATCTCTCTAAACAATATTACAAGAATCTATCGTTTCTCTAATAATGTACCCGTAGCAATCATCGATCTTGGTTTCGCCTCATCTCCTTGTCTGATTGACGGACGTGATCAGAAGCAACAACTGAAAGAGAATGAAAAGACATCTCTTTCTGCCGTTGGCACCGTCTTTGCCGGAACTCTTTCCACGCATCCATCTTAATTACGGAATTCGGATACTATCTGATACAAATATAATCCTCTGAAAATTTATAGAAGTTATCTTGACAAGGTTGCTAATGGAAATATTGATTTTCACTGCTGTAGAGAGGATTATTGGTTTGTCTTTTGTTAGTGGGGAAACATTTGGATTCATTCTGCTGATTCGAGTTTTTTCGAATGATGGAGGGTAATTTGTGCTTTGTCGAATCTCAATTTCAATTTTTTTCATTTCTGTATGCACTTTCATCCCAATGGATATGGTTTCTGAATGACTGAAAACCCTGAACTTTCTCAAACGTTATGGAGATTTTTTGTCAAGCTTGAAACCTCCCCTTACTGGAGAGCGGTTTTTTCCTTTCCCCAGGAGACAAACAATCAATTCCCTCTTTCATATCTAAATTTCTCACATCTCTTTCAGACTGAAAAACCTTATTAGAGAACTTATCATTTCTCTAAAAGCTCCAGGGTTGTGACCTAATAGTCTAAGATCCGATATACAAAAGACCTTCACCGATCTGTTCAATGAAAGAAAATTATTTGATAGCTAATTATGTTGAAAATTATAAAAAATAAGGGGTGTCCCTTATAATGTTGTCCGGACTATAATTAATTAATAATTGAAAAATATTTTTTTTTAAATTGATTCTACTAGTGACTTTAATAAATAAAATTAACACTAACAGTTAGTATAGAGCCTATAAAATATGCAAACGTAAGGGTTCCTATTTTTATCCTATCCAAACTATTGAGCAACCAGGTGTAAATAGGTACTATAGAAGGTCCACTGTAAGTGAATATTTAGGATTCGTAATTGTTACCAAACTAAAATTTGATAAACATATAGACTATATTTTGAAAAAAATCGTTAAAAAATTGGATTCACGAGACGTAGGTATAGCTTCATCATTATCTGAGTTTAGTTGGATAACAGTGTACAATAATATGATTTTGTTAATTTAAATTACTACAGTTCTATAATTTACAGGAATATGCCCAATTATAACAGGCTACAAATTCTACAAAATAAAGCATTGCGTATTATCCTTCGTTGCAACAGGTACACGATTATAAAATCGATGTTAGATATCCTCAACTGGCTTAATGTGAAACAAAATCATTATTCTCAAATAATCAATTTCATTTTCAAAATGATAAATGATTTACTGCCCAATTATTTATAGTGTCTATTAATTCCTGTAAAAAATATTCATGATCAAGCAACACGAACGGTAAACAATATGAATTTTTATGTAAAACCAACCTC
This sequence comes from Leptinotarsa lineolata, assembly GCA_015342045.1. Classification (NCBI taxonomy): domain Eukaryota; kingdom Metazoa; phylum Arthropoda; class Insecta; order Coleoptera; family Chrysomelidae; genus Leptinotarsa; species Leptinotarsa lineolata. The sequence continues at coordinate 8,677 of WOGR01004067.1, read as the reverse complement.
TAAATCTGGTTCGATGGAATCTGTCTTTTTTCAAAAGTATTGTCCAATTCAATCTACTTTCTCGTGGAATCAAAGAATATTCGTTCATAAAATTGTTTAAAACAAAATTGAGAGAGTATGTGACAAATTAAAAATATGTATAATAGGTGGTTTCTGGTGTGTGTTTATTACTATATTATTCTATTCATTTATAGATCTGTGTAAAATTTTAGCATGTTTCATACTATTTTTTCTTTTTATATTTCAATATTCTAATCTGATGACAAATAAAGCATCAATTCATCCATTCAGTTAATTTAAAGACGTGATCTCTCCATCATTTTTGTCTTATTGTTACTAATAGAATGGGTATACAAATTTTTAAAAGAGCTGACACACATTGTATTTATTAAATACCTTTCGTTCAAATTGAAGGGGTCATAATTTATTAGAAGTGATAAATTTTTTGGGAAAAAAAGTTTTTGGCTTTCTACACATCTACGTTTAGTGTTACTTCATTTCTTTAAAAATGATTGCTTCTTTCATTTCTTTGGAAGATTCCCACATTTTTTGAATCAAGATGGAGTAGTAGAAAGCCAAAAACTTTCTCCCCCACCAAATACTAGTTTTGTACCGTCTTCTCTCAGGGCATCGACAAAGTTCAGTTGGTTAATTTAAAATCGCAAGTTTTAACACTATCAATCAAGTTAATCGAATCGATCATTTACTTCCACAGAATTATTTAATTTATGGCCATACCAGAGATCGTATGCTAATTGAAAGGCAAAATTAACTTCCAACTACATCACTTCAAACCCACCCTACGGTAATTAATAAACACCTTTCCCTTCTAACTAGTCCTCGAACCAATTCTTTAGTAATTAAACGGCGAGCAAGTTCGTTCTCTCCTAAAAGGTGTATCTGCATTCGGCCATTTGTTAATTTAATTACTCTCAATTGCAAGTGTCTCCCGGCAATTTGACTGCAACCAGCGTGGATTACATTTACTTTCTACAGGAGTACGATAGACCAATCAACCCGGTTGGACTAGCGACGAATTTTCAGGAAGACTTTATGTAAATTTCATAGATTCGCCTCTATTTGGAATCTCATCTGATTCAAACGAAATTTCACGTTCTGGTCAAAAATTATTTATTCATTCATACACACATGAATCTGTTAGCATCTCTTTTTTTGTAGTTCAATGTAAATAAGATCTTATAATGTGAAGAAGAATAGTAAATTATCTATTGAGCTTTGTTTTACTTTGAAAATTCTGTTCGAAATAGAAAAATTAATTTTCTACGTTATTAGCTATTTTCAAGAAAAACCCTGAAACATTTCGATTTATGTATTCGAAAAGACACTCTGTGACATAAAAAAATTCCCCCTTCTTCACCCCCCTCAACGTGACAGCCACCACCCCAATTTTTTCAATTGCACAAGAGGGTCAAGTGATACCTCATTTCAAAGGGTATTGAATGTTCTGTACAGCCATACCTCCATTTTTCAATTTCATGCATGCCTCAGAAAAAATTGAATAAACTCTGTTATCTTAAGCATTTATTAAAGCGGAAGCATTCAAAGTGCAACTTACGGAAGTTAGTTGTTCATTGATTGCAAACTGACAGCAATTTGTTTCTTGACAATAATAAAGGCGTTGCTGAAAGTTATCAACAACATCTTGAATAGTTTCGGGAGTGATACGTTCTAATTCTTCTCTAATTCTGATTTGCAAACTTTGTTGGTCTATTGACGTATACTTTGGATTTCAGGTAACCCCACAAAAAGTAGTCAAGCGGTGTCATGTAGGGAGAACGTGCTGGCCACTTTATGACACCTCGTCTACCAATTCGTCTGTTGGAAAAAACTTCATTCAGATATGCACGAACGTCAGCTGCAAAATGTGGCGGAGCACTATCTTGCTGATACCAGATACTCCTATCTATTTGATTCGGATTATCATTATCTGGAAAAAGTCTGTTCATCGTTAGAACTGAAAAATTAGTCGAGAACTCCAAGTGACGTTCACCGGTTAATGTTTCGTTGGAAAAATATGGTCCAATTAAACGATTATTTATAATCCCTGCCCAAACATTTACTTTTCTGGGATACTGAGTGTGGGCCTCCATCATCCAATGGGGATTTTCTCGGCTCCAATATAGACAGTTCTGTCTATTGATGGTTTCATTGAAAAAAGTTGACTCGTCGGAAAACAATATATTTTTCTTGAATGAAGGATCTCGCAAACACCTGGCTTTCATTATTTCTCAAAACTTAGTTCTGCGATCTGGATCGACTTATGTCGTAATCGGCGGCAAGTTGTCGGGTAGATTTATGTGGATTCTCCTCGATGTCTACCAAAATATCCAATTTCTTCCCATCGTCAATCAATGAACTCCTGCCTGGTTTTGAAATATCTTTGAGAGTCCCAAATTCGTGAAATTTTGTTTCTATTCTACTAACGGTAGATTGAGAAATGTGATGATCGGGATATTTATTATTGAACATTTCACTTACATAAGTCTGAGTTCTAGTTTTGTCCCCACATCCTAGCATTATCAATACTTTTACTCTTTGTTCAGTCAAATGAGACATTGCTAGAACTTTTAGCCTATTGTCTGAAAGTAATACTGAACAAGAAACACAAACAACAACTGCAAAACTGTTTCTCTTCAACAAGTTCACAGAAAACATACAATTTTTTACTCAACTGTCATGGCTGACAAACAACGGTTGGTAAAAACGAACAAAAAAATTGAAGGTGCATGGCATATTGTACAGCGGATGGATTCAATGGAATACCTACGTGATACCTTTCAACACTTTAAATTTTTTTTTTCATTTTGGCGCATGAATGAAATAAAAAAATATATATTGCTGAATGAACGAATAAATACCCTTCAAAGTGAGGTATCACTTGACCCCCATTTGCATTTGAAAAAAATGGGAGTGTGGCTGTCACGTTGAGGATAGTACAGGAGGGGGGATTTTTTTATGTCGCAGAGTGTCTTTTCGAATACATAAATCGACGTGTTTCAGGGTTTTTCTTGGAAATGGCTAATGACGTAGAAAATTAATTCATCCGCTACATATGGTGCTCACTGATAAAATACACTGTTGATGGTATTTCCCTTCTCAAGATAGTTGATGAATATTACACCACGTACATCTCAAAGTACCGAGGCCATAACCTTTTCAGTCGATTGTTGTGCTCTCGGGTTCTTTTTACGAGGTTCATCAGTTGCTCTCCACTCAGATGACTATTGTTTTGATTCCGGAGTGAAATGATGGATCCACGTTTCATCCATTGTCACATATAGATTCAAATATTCTAGTTTGTTATGTTTGAATAAGGCCAAACACTCTTCAGAATCATCAAGACGTTCTTGTTTTTGATCAACAGTGACCTCTCGTGGCACCCACTTTGAACAGAGTGTTCTCATTGTCAAATGCTCATGCAATATAAAGCCAACACGTTCTTTTGATAACTTTACAATGTCAGTTAACTCACGTATCTTGACTTTTTGACCACTTTTTTATGTTTTCTGGTGTAACTGTATTATTTGGCCGTCCACTGCGTTCTGCATCATCGGTGTCTCTACGACCACGTTTGAATTCAGCAAACCAACTTTCAATTGTTTCTGATAGAGCAGAGTCCTTATAACACTTTTCAAACCATTGCCATTGCTTTGCTTGAACGATATTTCTTCCCATCAAGAGACAGTGTAAATTTGAAACACGAAATTGTTTTTGATCCATTGCTTTGGAAATAACAAAAGTAGTTCCACTCTTAGCGCAATAACTCACAAACTTATGAGTAAAATATAATGAAATTTCAACAGCTTTCTTTAGTATTAACTGAAAAGGTGGTGAATGCAATATGACTAGTGCCATCTATGTGTTTGGCCCGAGACTTTCCAGCCCAGGTAGTATTTTCAATTATGGAGACCGTTGGTACACTTTTCGTTCAAATTTTTGCTGTCCATCATCTTTTGGAAGAAACGTCTAATAGGGTGGGTGGTCCGCGAGGTCATCCAATTTAAGTCAATGAGATTTAAAAATAAAAGTAGATGAATTTTCATTGTTAATGTCTCCGTGAGTGTACTGAAAATTCAATTCTTAACCGTTTTTTTCTGTAGGTGCCGACTATGAGAAATCGTTCCTTGTCGTTTTTAAAGGCCTATCATGTATATAAAAATGAAGCGACCCTCACAGAAAACTTTGGTGAAATTAACATTCCAGTCAGATATTCGTTAGGCTTCGTACAACAGCTGAAATATATTCTTGTTTCCCTCGATTCAAAGTCAATTTCGAAGAAAGCACAACGGAGGAGAAAGGCTGAAAACGCCCAATTATAATTACTTGGCATTGACACAGAACGATCGTTAAAGAATACACTTTTAATAAGAAGACACGGCATCAGAATTGGATCGATAGAAGTAATAAAGACCCTGCCTCTATTAAAAAGGGATGTCTGGTTCTCCGTCTCACATCCCTTACCCTCTAAACGAAAGGGGACAAACTTTCGCAATTCGTGACTCACCATAGTATCACTTAGATTTGTTACACAATGCTCACAGGAACACACAGGCGTGTCTAAATGCATTTGCATTTTCGGTATGGACTTTTAATACGTGATACGTCGGAAGCAGAGACAATTTTTCATTGATAAAATCGATAATCATTATTAGGAAGAATAAGGGTTTATATTCTGTGTTTGTTAGCTCGCTAGACGTTCATTAATAATTAAAGTAGATTTTTGATTGAATTGAAAGCATTATATTCTTAGTAGTGATTGATTTTTGGGAAAGAATGAATTGTGTATTTTTTCTTATGTTATCCAAATTGTTACTGAAGAGCCCTAAGGCAAGTGTCTTACGGCGAAACATCCATATTTACCAGTGAGGATGACAGTGTTCTATGTAGATGAAATTTTTATCTTCTATTGAGTATACTGTGTAGGAATGCTGAGAATGATATCTGATTTAATTCCACAACGAATGTTTGGAATACAAACTGAGTAGAGGAAAGTGTTTCTGTATATATCGGCGTTCATATAAAAGTATTTGTTTCGCAAGAATTTTTCTTCCGTGTAATTCAATGTTTATATGAAAGTAGCTGTTTCAGGAGGGATTTTTCTTCCAGTTTGTGTCTGAAAGGTTCTTCTTTGCATGATCAACACATCTATGTATAGAGTTACTTCTTTTCGAAATTGATCGCTTCCTTCCTTTATTTGGAAAATTCCCACATTTTTTGTATCAAGATGGAGTAGTAGAAAGCCAAAAACTTTCTCTCCCATAGATTTTGATATGAGGAAGACATGAGATTCAATTGTTATATTCGATAATTATTTGAATAAACATTTCTCGAAAATTCAAGAAAGAGACAAATTTTAAACTTCAATCGGCATTGATTTTAATGAAGATACTCTAGGAATATTCAAATAATACCAACGATATATTATAGTTACGTTAGAAGTAAAGTAAAATATGGTCCAATTATTTGGTATTTCAATTACCTCATTCATTTTATCAATATTAAACGCGTACACATGCGACTTTTGGAATTATTCTGTTATGGAAATGGGTTATTCTGTTCTACTGAATCATTTCAATTCTGTGTCGTTGAGCACGAAAATATAATATATCACATCAAAATTTGTAAATATTAGGTTGTCTCAAAAGTTTTTTCTCATTTTTATGAGTCTATACTTTGAACTGTAATGTAGGCGTTGTTAGAAGGTAAGACCTCCTTAGTCCTTAGCTCGCACAAGTTTCCACTTTTGAGTGTTGTCGCTCGTAGAGGAGCGATAGCTGCTTAACGGAAAACAGATTTTTTCAAATAGATACGCCATTCGAATCAGTGCTTGAAAATGTGGTAGTCGGTTGGCGTAAGTCCGGGGAGTATGGTGGCTGAGGCATAACTTCGACGCTCAATTCGTTCGATTTTCAGACGGTGATTTGTGAAACGTGTGGACAGGCGTTGTCGTGGAGCAGGATCGGAACCCTTCGGTTGACAAGTGCCGGCTGCTGCTGAGGCCCTTGTCGTCGATTTCCTCACCATAGAACTCTGCCCAGTTGTAGAGAGTTATAGTGAATCACACCCGCCGCTGACCACAATACAGTAACCATGGTTTTTTTGCTTGTAAGAAGTTGCTTAGTGTACAACTACTGTCCTGAATCGTATAGGATCCACTTTTCATCACACGTGACGATTCGATCTAAAAAAGGATTGTTTTGATTGCGCATAGGCAAAGAAGAACAGACCTGAAAAAGTGACAATTTCTGTCAATCTTTCAAATCATGTGGCATCCACCTTTTGAGCTCTTTGACCTTTCCAATACGTTTTAAAACATCAAAAACCGCATGGAAGCTGACGCCTAGTTCTTTTGGGATCCCACGCACCGTTTTTGATAGGGCAGTCTTCCCCAGGGTCCTCAAATCGTCGTCGTGGATTACTAGTCGACCACTTCGAGGCTCATCATCGAGGCTGAAATCTCTGGAACTAAATTTCGCCAACCAACGTCGACAGTGCTCATATAGTAATGAGATGAAAAGAGGTAAAAAACTAAATTTTGAAGGAAAAAAATTAACAACACCAACCAATAGAATACAAAATTCTCTATCGACCCAGTAGAATAAATATTCAATGATTTATGAAGCTACAAACACACATGACAATGAAACGGGTGAAACTTTTGAAACGACATAATAGTTTTAATAAATGGCGATATAACTTGAGAGGATTTTTCGTCTAAAATTGATTTTTTGTGTACAACTGTCTTTGAAAGTGACATTTTTATTGGTTTTTAAGAGTATTAAAAGATGATGTTTACAAAGTAATATGTTAAAAAAAATTCAACACTTAGTGTTAAAAGTATTTTTAACACAATTTTTTTGAACCAAATAGCAATAAACAAAATTTTTTATCTGGGGATGTATGAAAGATAAAGTTTATTCAACACCAAGTACAGATATCGACCGTCTCAAACAAAAAATAAGAGATGCATGTATTAGTATTACACCTATTATGTGAAAAATTGCCACAGAAATTGTCTGGACCGACAACTTATGCACATTCAACAAAGAGGTCGTCAATTCGAGCATTTAATCTAGATTGCCATGTAGCTTTGATTTTCCGTATTGGTTAATTTTCAAGGAAGTTTTATTATGAACAATAGATATAGATGCAATTATTAAATTCTGTTACAAATGTATTATATTCATTATTTATTTGAAATATGAAATGAATATATGAAACATTTACTTGTATTAATACCATTTTCAATGAGCGCACTCGACTTTATCATTGAAAAATTGCTCCACGAAGTTGACGAGTTCCATATTTTTGATTTCTCTCTAGATAGGCTATGAAGACGGTTTCGCTGAAATTTTCTTCGACGTTTTCAAGTCTACACCAGCTGAGAAAATTAGAATATGCGATGTCGTAGCTCTGAGTCGATTCTTTGGTAACAATTCAATTGAATCTCTTTTTGCAGTCTCTTCAATATCGTCCTCTCTATTGTTCTTAATTATGCAAGACATTAAACACCAGCAAGAACTTTAAATGTAACTTTAAATAAAACGCGTGAGCTGTAAAAAATACTGTTTGTTGGTAAACCAGGTGATTCGGCGTCACCTGACATGGCCACTTCACAGCAAATGCGATAACATAGAAATAGTTAACTGACAAGGAATGTCAAAATGTGTTCTTATAGAAATATCAAATTTATCTATTTCATCATGAAAACAGGACAATTGTACAAAAAACTTTGTATAATATTTGTGTTAAAAGACCAACCCATTATCTTGGGATTCGTTGCCATTCTCTAAAACATCACACAGTCAGCGTTCTTTTGCCTTCTCCTTCTTTGGCATCTTCTCGTCTCTGCCCTTAATATTGACAAATATTAGCAAAGGTTTTTTCCAACATCATTTTTGTCGCTGAAATCCCTTGCGACCCGACACTGATATACGTACAGCAGAATGCGAATAAGGGAAAGAAACCGATTATGCATTCTGAAACCTATATGTAAATATAACTCATTCGCATATTCAAATTGTGCTGATCAGAGAGAAGATGCCAGTTCGTAGAATCTGGATGAAGGGAATTTCGTGAATAAGAGGAAGCCTTTCTTGTCTGGTGAAAAGCTGAATTGTTTCATTGAAATTGTTTTCGAATTGGGTATTTCTTGTATAATCAGATCATTTTCTCGAATTATTTTGGACTATCACACGAAAATTGTACCTGGGAAAGACACTTATGTTAAGTAAGTAATGAAGAATGATCATGAAATTGCTATTGAATATTTGAGGTTGAAATTGAGATAACAATTCCACAAGAAAGTTCAATACTGCTATTGAAAAAATTTCAAACTCAGCCAAACGATTGTTTACACATACACATATGGAGCTCCACGCCCAAACGTACTCTTTTACATATTGTTGGGCCTTCAACTTTGAAGCCATTTTCAAGAAACTATGACTACACTGATGTCTCAATCTACCTACTCTCCAGGTCTCATCGCTAGTCTCTGCAAGGGTCTCAATCTGCCTACTCCCAAGCGTTGACTATAGGTCCACAGGTTCTGGTCTGATATTTATGTCCCTGGACAACTAGAGAAGCAGACCGGTAGTGGTAACAATGGTGAAGGCTGTTGGGATGTTTTTCAATTTCAATAGCTTAGCGGATTATC
>WOGR01004066.1:0-15138 GCA_015342045.1 Leptinotarsa lineolata | reverse complement strand
TCAACCATCAAAGTAGGCTAGATAATTATTTTTAAATTTTTTCGAGAATTTTAGCACGCAGCGTTCGAATACACTGTATAATTTTTCATAAAAGTGAAGGCAGACATCATCTGCATTGCAAAAAACATTTAGAAACGTCCAATCAATATTGAGGATCAGCTCATACATGAGCGGAAAGTTAGCTTTTTTAAAATTTTATGCATCTTGAAAACAAAGTTCCAATTTATTCTTCGAGTTTGTTTTGAAGTTCAGTTCGCATGTTATTTCCAAAGCATCCTTAATTACTAATGGATCTAAGAATTTTTCAACGAGATATAAGTGATTGCAGAACACCACAGGTCTAAAAGTCTGTGCATCTCAGTGAAAACAAAGTTATTTTGCGATAAGCCGAAGAACTCTGACATGTTCAACAACGTAGTATGCGGACTACTACGATCTGTTTCTGAATATGACGCATATTCAGGTATGTTGAAGTCCCCAGTCATCAGAATTGTATGGTCATACAGTGGGTCAAGCGATTCTACAGCTTCCCAGAATGTTTCAATTTCATTTATAGTTGTTTTATTAGACTGCATATTAAATATGCAGTTTAATTTTTTACATGCGTCAAAATAGCTATTCACAACTTGAAGCGCAAGTTTTGAAGTGAAATTTAGGTTTTGAAAACAGAAAAAGATTATTTACTGAAACGTCCACCACCAAAGAAAGGTTGTGGAAGGTTATATACCTAGAAAACAGTAAAAACACTATTGGTAACCAGTAATGCCGATTGAATATTTTCAGTGAGCCGTGTTTGTTCTATGGATTGGAAAATATCTATGGAAGAATCCAATAACATTTTTGTTGGACTAAAATAAAAGATCTAGTACCAAAAACATTAAATTTACTACCCATAAACCTACTTCAATTAATTGTCTTGAATCATATTTTTATATTACACCTTTCGAAAAGGAAATTTCCGACGCTCATGAACGCCACCAACGATTCGGAACTCGTCTCTTGAGTGGCACTATATAGAAGATATAACTTTTACTATTTGACGAAATTTACCATTCGACATCTCACAAGTGTGACATTTTTGGTAATTCACTCGTATATAAATACTGGTAGTACTAAGTCAATATGTTAACATATTGTGATTCCTGTCGCAGTTATTAGAAGAAGTATCAGTAAATCATTTGAAAATAAATATAATGTAATTCAGTAACTAATTGCTAGTCAACAAGTATAGAAGTTACTCGTTGACACTCTGTATTGCAAAGTGAACGATATTATTCAGTATTGTCAAATCATGCCAAAGCAAATCATAAGTAACTATAAAGCCAAGGATAGGTTATAAGTCAGTACAATCATTTTGAAATAATAAATTGTCTGACTTTTACTGAATGTTGATGATAATAATTTGGCGATAAAATTTATTAATAGAATTTCTCTACCGCTCGTAGAATTAATGCATGGGAAATAAAAACATGAAAGACGCGTTAGTCATAAGGAATGGCTAGGCGTAAAGAATTATATCAGGTGCGTTTGATCTCCAAATCTACGAAACGAAAATCATCTCTACACATTTGAATTCTTCAATTGTCTAACCAAATTCTATCTTTGTAGTACTGCAGATAAAAATAACGCATTGTTACATTTCGTCTACCAGTTGTGCTGTTTCGTTTTGATTCAATTCACAAGACATTTTCACAAACGTAAAGCTAGATAAATACGAGTTCTCCTTCACGTCAAAGTACATTCCTTAAGTATTATTGAGTTAAATACCAGAAACATGAACTAAGCCAAGAAACAGGAAAATTCTATTAGAATTCGGAAAGTTTCAAAAAGGCCATTTACGGAAAGTAAATACTTTGTATCCGAATAATTTATCGGATTTGATACCTACCTTGAAATTTTTATTGATGTTCCGGAAAAAAGTTGTAGAAAAAAGTTTCTGACATAAACATGAAAATAGCAGCAACCTAATTAAATTTTTATGGTTTTCACCCAAATTTAAAAGTTTCTTCTGTTAACCCGTAGCATCGTCTATTTCCAAACACGCTATTAAGGGCATGAGGAGAATGCGAACTGAGTGAAACATTCATACATCACTCTTGATAAAAGCACATCCCCTCCCTCCGACTCGATGACAATGACGAAGTCGTATCTCGAACTGCATCTTCCAGGTCATATGACGTGCACATATCTCAAAGTCGTGTAACACCCTCCATGGTCGAACATCGAAGTCACATCGAGGTCACGTGTCGAGCAATATTGAATCTCAAGGTCAAACCGCTCATTCTAGGTCATATTGGACGTGCATAACTAAAGGTCCTGAGACATCTTTCAAGGTCAAACCTCAAGGTCACAAACCGAAGGCAGACCCAACTCTCAAGGCCAACTCCCATGTTGAAGGCCGTGTGGTCTGGCACGTAACTCAAGGTCATGTGACGAAGTCTTGTTCGAAGTCAAGTGGTAGGAGGGAGGTCTTCAAACGGCCCTAGGCCCCAGAAAATATTGAAGGGTATGTGTGAAGGCACGACCCCGAAGAAAGAATTTCATACACGGAATCACCTATGAAAAGAAAAACTCGCTCGACCTTGACTACATAGATATTCATGTACCATGAGCATTTGTGTAAACAAGTTTCGAGTAAAGTCACCACAGCCGCCGCTAACGATAACTTCTACAACTACGAAGTATGAGTGCCTCGAATCGAGTATACCTAGCTGTCAGAGTGTCGAAAGTAGCACTACAATACATCCTTGGAAAGCTATGCCCTTGTTTCGACTAAATGCGTCGAATATCTGCACACGTATAAAAGCCCCCACTTCGACCTCGAGGGCAGAATATCAAGATCAAACTGAATTTTCAAGGCCAAACTCAATTTTCAAGGTCGCAGGACAGAATCCCAAAGCAAAACCCATTTTTCAAGGTCGTAACTCAAAGTCGCTGAACTTCAGGGTCAGCAAGTTTAAGTTGCGTGCATCCTCTCACTGCTGGCTCCTATCGCGAACAGAACGCTTTGATGGACTGTTCTAATATTGACACAAACCACCACCACTCCAATACAAAGTAAATCTATGAGGTTTCATTCGAAGTCACCCAAGCTCAAGGCCAAGCTTAAGGACAAAGTTGAGAATGAAGGTCGAACTCCGTGCTCAAAGTCATATGACGTGCTAATAGCTTTAAGGTCGTTTAAAGTTTTCAAGGTCAGTCGATGTCCACATAGCTCAAGGTCGGGTGACATCATTCAAGGTCAAGAGGTGGGGGAGGTTGGGAAACTGTCTTAGGCCACTACTGGCAGGTTTATATTGGGGTAGCAAAATAATTGTTTCGGGTACCTAACCTTTAGTGCATTGATTTAGCTTGTTTTTTTCTTTGTATTTGCGATTTGCGATTTATTGTATTATGATGGAAATTGATCATAGAGTCATAGGGATAATTATAAGCGTCATGTGTAGGTAATATTACCCCTAATCTGTAGGCTAAATCCTCACGTGTTATTCGGGTTATCGGTTTTGTTTTCATTCTAAACTAATTATGGTAAAAACACAATAAACGGCCCACAGTACAGAGTACCTTCAGAAAATCGATAAAATCTGCAACTGCAGGTGGGCTGGTAGGCACTTTATGATTCGCAATATCAGAAAACATATTCAACAGGACGAATGTAATGAGTTAACATTGGGACGAAAACTAGTAATTACTAGGCAACGAAAAACAGAGATCCTGTGTTTCAGCTTGTTAAATATTGCTATAGTATGTCCATGCATGGACATACTACAGTAATCTATATTAGCATCCATTCAATAGACTGGATATTTGGTAAATTTTGTAAAATTAAATCTGTATTAGAAAGACTGGGGCATCTTTCGGAAAGATGTGACCCAAGGCCAAAAGTCGGTTAGGTATATTGCAAATATCGCGCAATTTTCTCAAAATATAAAAGTGGGCAATTAATTACTGGATCTTTTCTGCAGTGAGCCATTTCGAAAATGGAAAAATTATACCGAGAAATGGAAAAGGTTATGTTCCTCGAACAATTAGAATACCATAAGAGAGCAAATTTCAGATCATGTGATTTTGAAAAAACCGGTGGAAAAAATATTGAAGAGTGTATATCATGTATGGTCCAATAAAAGACTAATGTACCGGGTCTGATAAATTTACTAGTTAATACCGTTTGAAACCCCCTACATAAAAATAATGCCCATGCCATACGAAGAAACTGCCGGCGTTCGGTAACTACTTAGTTTTTATGCCATTCGAATTGACTTCGTACGCTCTTCAAGATCTACTAGAGTGATTTCATTTATTCGAGAATTGAGTTCCCTGTCGATCTCATAGATGGCGTCTTCGAAAGGAGATATGCCAACCTTACTAACACAGGATTGTTCTTTAAAGACAGTGGAGTCCAGCAACGCATTTGTCGTTCTACCTAGCACCACTGATAGACTGCACTTGGACGGTGCATGAATAAATCCTATTACCATAAAAACGTTATCTTTGCCACCAGAGTACTGAGTGAGAAACAGTGAAACAATGGATCCAGATAAAAAAATTCTGTTCAAATAGTTTTTTACATAAATCTGTCAACATCAACTCTCTTCAAAAATATAGGGGTAGTATATGGGTAAGACAGTAAATGATCTGATTTCAGACATAATTAAACAATATCCGGTACACAAATACAATCTCATGGAGAGACAAAGCAGTATATATAACTGAGACAGTAATCCTGAAGATAATGACTACGAAGTTGCCAAAATGCTGAGAAAAACGGGGCGGAAGTCTCGCAAAAACTGATGTGTTAGGAATGGGATGAAAGCTTCAAAAATACCTCATACTGTTCATTTTTTATTTCAAATTTTTATTTGTAAAAATTCATCATACAACTTAATGAGACTCGAGGGTGTTCTGGGAGTTATCAGCTTCAGAGCCTTTTCGAAATGTCGGCTTTCCACATGCTGGCACTCCAAACTCTCTTCTAAAGCGGCCATAGCTGCTTCGTGGCATACCGCATTCACTTCAGCCCCTGAGTATTGCATGGTTTTCTCAACTAGTTCTTCGATGCTCACATTCAATACCTGAAATTAGAATAAAATCAATACTCACTTCATTCTAGTTGAAGATTATAGTCAAGTTCATGATATTTATACATCATTATTATTTTTTCGTTTACTATATTCAATACCTGGGGAATATGGGCGTTCACAGCCAAGAAATGATTTACAGATTTTCACACTAAAAACAGATAAAAGTAGAAATGGAAACTATGGGAAATCATCAAAAAAGAAGGTGGCAATCAACAGGAAACATAAATGTGGCGTCTTGGAAATCTCCTGTTACACATTTCTGGGAGACCCCCTCTCAGAGCTGCAGGGTACTGACTGCACCCACTATCCAGGATATGCTCTCCTGATCCTCTAAGGCGACTTGTAGCCATTCCGGCCGGAATGTGCATCTCTGGAAAGTCCAGTTGACTGGTTGATATGGAGTTCGTCACATGTTCAAGATGCCTCCCACCATAATAAACGCTGTAACTTTCACATATAAAGGCATCTGTGACTAAGCTATTTCAACATCTGGTTTAGGGAATCATCGAAGAGCATTAGTATTTCCTGACCTGCTCAGGGAGGTTGCTTCCTCCCCTCAAGCAGATTCTGCTTCTACTGCTCAAGAATTTGGTGCAAGGCAAATTCATAACATATCTTACTTTTGAGGGGGAGATAATTTGCTTGAGTGTAACACCTAGTCTCCTAGGTCTGTTAGCAGGATCAAGAGTTGAAAAACTGAGAAGATTTTGCTCTTGACACGATGTTACAGGGACGATAATTGGGGTCATTTAGTCGACGCGACGTCCCTCTGTCATGAAAATTCAGGGATGGATTCGTTAGATAATCCATGGTCCATAAAGGGTGCCACTAGTAGCTAGGATGAGTAGCTAGACAAAGCCCCAAATTACCGTGACTAGGTTTTCTACAACGAGAGGGCGGCTAGAATTTCTAAAATCACTTTAGTGATACTGACTGGGCTCAGATGGTTACACACTTTCAGTATGGATAGACACTAGACTGAGGCGTCATTTAAGAGAACCTACCTCCACAAGTGACACCCGGCAGGAATATTCTGAAGCTCCTGCTGCGGAGCCTGAAGTAGATGGGACAATCAGAACTTGCAGATCTTAAAAATCATGACCAAAAGGAAACACCAGCACGAGAACTGTGTTAACGGAATTCCATGGGAATATGAAACTGAGCCACCCTTTCTGGCTCTACAGGTCTTGGAGGGTGGCCATAGAATATATGTAAAATTTTTGAAATCGGTACATGACACTAGATTTTTGGATGAAAACCTAGCTTTCAAAATTATCAAAGGATAATTTTGAAAGCTCACGGTGCTTTTATCCTTACGATTATTACTTATGTGAAGAGGACGAATTTTCCTATACAGTTATTTTGAATGGGTTTCGGCTAAGCAGAAGTACCTCGGACAGAGTACGTTCATTCATTGAAGTTTGTTAATTTTTATGTTAATCCTTTTGCTTTCATGAGTGATATGCAAATGCAGTATTTCATATTGTGGTTTGAGTTGTTGATGACAGAACATTTTTGAAACATTTTTTATTGTCTATGAAAAAATATACATTTTTAGATACCTACCGGCATTTTGTCAAACTTTATCCTGAAAATCTCCCTTCTGGTATTGGAGTCAGGTAATGGAACATATACTATTCGATCCAACCTGCCTGGTCTCATCAGAGCCTTATCGATTCTGTCAGGTCTGTTGGTAGCTGCCACAATTGTAACATCCCCCAATGAGGTAACTCCATCAAGTTCTGTCAGTAGTTGGGCCAAGACCCTTCAATTGAAATGAAATTTAGCTAATGACAAAAATTCCTTTAGAAACTCACCTTTCTTGTACACTTGTACTTGAACCAGAGCTCCGCTCACCACCTAAAGCATCAATTTCGTCAAAGAAAATTATAGAGGGGGCTACTTGACGAGCTTTTCGAAACACCTCCCTCACAGCTCGTTCTGATTCACCTACCCATTTACTGAAAAGTTCTGGTCCTGAAATGAATATGAAACATTTATGAAAAAAGTTGACACTTGATTTAGATCCACATAAATGTAATAGTTAGTATTTAGTTTGTATATATCCATTTATTTATGGGTTTAAGATCCATTTCACTTAATACAATTTAAAATTAAAAATAGTCCTTTATTTCCAATGTTTTATCATTATTAATTAGATATTAATACTTGTTTACAAAAAGGATTCAAAACTTTAATAAATTTTAATTGCATGCGAGCACTTTCGATAGCAGACTGTGCTATCATCATCGTGGCTCTACTGAACATTTTCTCGTATCATTTGCCCTTTTATACAGTCAGATCGCCTTAGACAGGTATTAGCTTGAACAGGTACTTTGATTACGCTTCTATCTCGGGTTTTGTTTAAGTTTGTTTGTACCTGGGTTATATTAGGTAATATTCTTTGTATGGGTGTTTCTGTGGGTTCATTGTTTCTAGAATTTGTATCGTTTTGTGGAGTATGTTGAATGTTAGGTCTTGTTGTGTTTTGTTACCTAATATAACCCAGTTACAAACAAACTTGAACGAAACCTGAGATAGAAGCGTAATCAAAGTACCTGTTCAAGCTAATACATGTCTAAGACGATCTGACCGCATAAAAGGCCAAATAATACGAGAAAATGTTCAGTAGAGCCACGATGATGATGATAATCTTTCTTGGTGAATATTTCAGGTTTACAATATCTAAATAGGTAAGAATTGAAAGCAAACGATGAACAATGAGTAGAAAATGAAGAAAATGTGTTTGTAAAAACAACTTATCGTTACCTGAAACGAAAATGAATTATTGAACGTGTTCGATAATAAATAAAATGTATACAATTGAAATGAAATCGAAAAAACGCTTCACTTACCATTTGAAACCCTCCCACCTTCAATTTTCACTTCAAAATTGAGGTTTTAAAAGTTGACAGTACATCGTTTGGGAGGTAGGACTCCAGGAAATTTCCTGCTCTTCCCAGATTCCAGATATAATCTCAAATACTTTTTAAGATTACTTGCAGAAAATCAATTACTTGATTCATTACAACTTTCCGCAATTTTTGCCTGTCCTAAGAGTTTTATGAAGTTTTCAGCGGCCATTCTGAATCGAATATGGCGATAAAATAGCCCTCGTGAACCAGACTATCGGGGTGATAGAGAAGGCTGCTGCTTTATGTACTACTCGAATGTTTTAAAGACGGCAGAGCAGTCGATCCACTCTCGAGATAAGAAACCAACGTATTTACCCGAGAATCTCTATAAAAGTTTGTTTACTGTATTGGTGAATAATTAACGGTTTTCCGATGTCCCACTGCCAGCAGCGAAGTCTCTGAATGACGTTCGCTTTTTTCGTTGAATATTCGAAGCTGCTTTGACATGGCCACCTCAGTTTCATCAACTTGATGGAACGAGTGAATCGATCTGTATCATGCTAAGTAGGCCTGTTCCCTCATTAGAGATAAATGTAAATAATGTGGGGCAGGCGACTTAACCTTTGCCGTGTCCCGCGACTTCCTTTTGACAACATCCCAGCAAACTGTGTTATGTAATATTCATGAGAATAATTAAAAAGAGTCAAGACGGCATTTGCATAGTTGTGAAATAAACAACAGTTGAACGTTAAATTAATGTATCGATTATAAAGGAGATGATCACCATTAGCGACATGAATTTCCTAAATGACATGTTTACTTAATATACACTAGATAATTGGAAGGAATGTAATTAACGAAAGTGAAGTTGAGTGTATTACTCCCATAATCCCTTGAAGTTAATTCAAATACTTCAATTACGAAAAACGTAATAAGAATAATGGCAGGAAAAACTTTCAACGAACACTGTGAACCATCATTCCAACAATTTGTTATTTTAACTCTCACGTTTAATACTTCGTAAAAATATCCCACTCGGTTATAAACTAACACAAGATTACCAAAATGGATTTCAAGGAAGACATAAAAGATATACAGAGATGGAAGCGGTAAACTTCTCAGTTTCCGAAATAAAGGTTGGCAATGGTCTCTATAACCCACATCAGCTACAATACGTGTAGCCTTTTTCTGTAGCTTGTGTATATGAACTTAGTATCATCAGCAGAAATAACCAAATTGCAGTTGTTCATATACTCATCAAGATCATTGACATATATAATGAATAATAAAGGCCCTAACACCGATCCTTGAGGAACACTGTGTGTGACAGGTTTTAATTCTGAGAACGATTTGAACAAGATTTAAAGGTATTCCGCGTACTCTCTAATGATACTTTTCTATTAGATATCATGAGAGATACAATCAAACGCCTTCGAGAGGTCACATAATGTGATTACCGTGGGATGTAAGAGGGAACTGCCTCATTTTTTTGGTCTTACATCGGATATCAGTTTACTTTTGGATCATCCACTTTTGTTATATGTAATATGAATTGTCTGAATTCACGTTACTGTCATTACGAATCAAATTGTTAATTTCTCTAATGAAATTATATCTTAATAGAAAAAGCTGTGAAAAAAATGATGAACATGAAATAAGAAATATTTTCAGAACGATTTTCGAAGGTCTAAAAACCTACATAATAGTTTTTGATATTTTTATATAAAGATAGTTATTCTATGTGAGGTTGTGGCAAAAAAATATGAGTATATATTTGTCTTTTATTCAGGTGTATATAAGAGGTTTTGAAAAAAGTATATCACAGAATATTGTCCCATTTCGAGACAATTTTTTTTATTTTCACAACATAAATTTATTGTAGACTCAAATGGAGAGCTATTTGAAGTTTTATTTCATTAATAAAAGTATACAGTGTGGACGTAAAAAGCCCCCCCTTAACATTTGAAGGCGGCACAATTTCAAGGCCAGCAAACTTGACATAAAAAGGCAGTATTTTTGGCACATTTTGATAAAAAGCCAGTGTTTCGTCATTAGCATCCGAGATGGCGCTATAAACTTCATACCCAAATGGAAAAGGAGTTTCTTCAATTTTTTATTATTTTTGGAAATAGGACAAACCACTTATGACTAATTGGTATTTTTATATTCCAATGAAAAATTTATTCAAGGTTTATTAAAGTTTATTCCAGTGAATGTACTAAATATCTACCGTTCACTCAATGGCAATATTGAATTCGGTTTAGAATTTCATTTCATAATACATTATGAAAAATTCGTGGAATTATTTCGCTGCAAGCAACTTTTATTACAACTGTGGTTGTAACTAACGTACATTTTAGATTTCACGTAAGCATATAAAAAAATCAAAACCACGCCTGACAAACCTAAATAAGTTTTCTATCGATGTTACGTTATCTCAATGTAACAGGGAACTGATTGAAAGCAATGTTCCCACTCATCAGAAATGCAATACTCTTCTCAACGCGTGTTTTACCAACCAGGTTGGCGTCTTCAGGAGATGAAGAAAACTGTTTTCGTCATCTCCTTATAGTAACATTCTCGTAGATATTAGTTGACAGCTATATCTATATAAACGGAGAATTATTATTGTTTGTGCTAAGCAAATAGTTTATTCAAACCAAACAATTTGCTTTAATCAAATAACCGTCAGGTAATATGTAAATACTATTCACTACTACCACAATAACTGTGGACGTTCTTGCACGATCCTTATGTCACCGAAGTCGATTTTTCTCGAAAGAGCATCTCTATGCCGTTTATCAAAAATCTTTTACATCGTTACACGTGATTCGAGAAGTGTATCAACCTCGATACGAACCAACATACCCACGAGTGTGTAATGGTGCGACAAATTTCATACAGCAGCATATTATATGTCAGGATAAATATCCTCAGACGTGGACTCTGAGATACGAGCCAAGTGAAGCGGTTCAAGAAGAATAGAACTTAAATAAATTTAGAAAAGCTGATTTACGATTGCTTGTATCGTCTGCAATATGAATCGCGATGGAAATTTATTTCACAAATACATTTTCGAGTTGTATGTACATGTTCCGATTATTTATTTTTCCGATGCTGAATGTAGATTACGAATTTTCTAATGAAATATTGAATGGTCAACTTTTAGGCCAGTTGCACTCTGGCAGTTGAACCCGCACAGGTAACGGGTAACATCCAATTGAGTTCAACAGATTTTCACTATAAATTATATGGATACAAACATAATTACATTTAACTTACTTGCTGAGAGTAAAACTAACCTATAGATAAAAAATAACAATGACAAAATATATTTACCGATATGCGAGAATTGAAATAAAGATTAAATGGACGATGAGGTTATAAAGATTCAAGAATTGAGGAAGTTGATGTTTATTTTCATATACAGTTAATTTCTGATAGAGCAAACTTAAATTTTGTTTTGTTTAATGACAAAAAGTCCAGATCGACTCTATTACCACCAATGGCATCCACAGACAGGGAAAAGTGTTTGCGATAGTTACAGCGATGAAAATCTATAGAAAATGTTTATGTATTATACCTTGTAGTTCTAGGGAAATACGTAGGCCAATTTGTGCTAGCAGTGCAGGGCAGTTCGTAAAATAATTTAATAATTGGAATAAGAATTTCAAGTCAGTTTTCACTCTACGACTACTTAGCTTCATTATATCTGCAGCCCTACAAATATCTTCTGATGGAGGGTCCTTCAGAGACCTTTTTAACTTGAACGCCTAAAATTTAAGGAATTTGTTTTGTACCAGTTCAATATTGAGTGCGTGACTTTCACAAGTGGACGACCAAATGGAATTGCAATAATGTAATATTGAACTTACCAGGGTTAAATACAGCATCTTCATACATTCAATATTCGGGAAATCCTTGGAAGTACGACAAATAAAGCCTAGCATTATTGCTGCCTTGTTTATAATATAATTATAACGCAAGTGAAATCGTTAAAAGTTCTCTCGATATGTTGTAATCATAGTTTATGGGTTTTAGTACTCGATGGTATGTCATTCATTTACATTTATTCACGTTGAGATTCATATCATTATGTGTACACCATTCACTAAATCTTCTTGAATTTGTTTGTAATACTAAGCAATTAACTGGTGTTTGAAATGTACTAAACAATTTTTAAATCATACGAAAAAAGTAAGATATCTGTATATTTTGAGTTAACTTTGATATCATTCATAAAAATGTTGAAAAGAAATGGTCGTAGGTGGCTTCCTTGTGGTATACCTGATAAAACGTTAATTTCATGAAATATGAATTCCTGGACTTTTACATATTGAGATAGATCTGTTACTATTAGAGCTTATCAGCCATTGCAGTATTTTTTCACAAAATCCGGTTGCTTTCAATTTCTCACATAAATTCAACACATACTGTATTGTTGATTTGCCTTTGTCGAAACCATGTTGTTCTTTATAAGAACTTGATTAACTGACTCTTTTATTTCGTCACATACTGTAGACTCAAGGAATTTGGGTATAGCTCTGATAATACGTATTGAATGATAATTTTGTATGTTCGGTGTTATGAAGTTTGATTTCCAATATAGTGGAAATACACCAAATTTCAGAGAAGAAGAAAAACTGCTAATAATGGTTTTGCATATGTATATCGGCAGTTTTTCAATAAAATATTTGGTATTCCATCCGGACCAAGACCTTCATCAACATCTAATTCCAAAATAACTAATCTGTTATAAAAATATTCCTTTTTCGAATTATTGCTTTAGGCTAGACCAGTGAATACTGTGTAGCTAGTCTTGAACTTTCTCTGAAATCAACGAAAAAAGTTTGATGTTTTGTAAACAAATGTAGAAGTTGAAGTAGAATATCATTTTGAACAGCCATTTATCAAAATATAATTCATTTAATTTTTCGAAAACCAAAATATTGAAATGTTCTACTCCTGAACGTAAACTGGCCAGATAAAGGTTGAATTTTTATCTAAATAAAGGCCAGGAATGACAATGAAACTTTGCACGTGAAAATACAAATGGTAGGTAGATAAAATCCAATCTCTCCCTAAACACTATGTAAAAATTATTAAATGAAGAAAAGAAAAACAATTTTTGCGTGAAAATTTTGTATCCGACACTTGCAGGTTTTGCATAGTTTCTGAATTATTCGTTAATTTTCCGATTATCAAATTTATATTATGACTTATAAAAAGTAATATTTCCGAAAATCATTGACTTTCATACGTAATTGAAAAGTGCAAACTTGCTCAATAATTATCATCATTAGATATTGGCTGTGCTTCATCATGATTTTTTCTCCCAATCTATATTAAAACCATGAAAATACAATGATTTCCAACAGCTGTTTTCCAATCAGTGTATTTCGGTTAATAAAAAAAACTGATGAAGGGTTGTAGAGGCCTAATGATAGATTTCTGACGTTTTGCACGTTTTTCCTTTGAAGTTATACGTTATTATTTATTTTTGACGATCACTTGATGCTCTGTACTTCTTCAAAAATAACACATGAGTCCAAAGTTACGATTTTTTGCAGTTGTAGTCAATATTCCAGCTTCTGGCGTTGTTATGATGGAGCATGATGAGATGTCCTAAGTTGTTTCTGCTCGTCGAAAATTTTTGGAAAACAAATTATTGCAGTATGCCATCTAACAACTTTTTTTGGTGTTCCTACATTGACAAAAGGTGAACGAAGTGCTTCAATACATTCTTGTCAAGTTGGTCCTGTCAATCTAGCCTAGAGTCGTAAACCATTAGTTTCAAAGCAGCCACTAATTCTGGTGCAGTAGAATGAGAATTTCAGGAATATCGCGATGCCACTCTGAATTACTTGTATACTTCTTCCTTCCTCTAAGTTAAACACATTCAAATCACGAAGTAGGTCAATAAAGAACGACTTTGTAAGTTCATCCCATCCTCCCTTGCTCACAAAGACTTCAGTCAAATTTGCTTTATCAAAATATATCGTCATTCCATGAGCTGCTTCTTCTATTATCCGCCGTCTCGTCTAAACCTATCGATAATTTATCGACATTTGTTTCATTCCCAAACAAATTGTATGACTATATTTTTCGAATGAAAGTTTTTAAATATAAATGGTCCGTATATGCGTATATACGAGTATTCTATGCGTTCCGTCTGCCAAAGCTCAACCTATCGAAAAATGCAGAGTTTTATTGAACAGGAAATATTTTGAAACACTTTCAAAATTTATGGACCGGAATATTCAAATCGGTTTTGTTGTGTTCAGTTTCGTCCGAAAAACAACTGAAACTTTCTGTGTTTCGTTTATTGTAGGTTTGAGAAAATTCTTACACCTTGTTTTCAAAAGTCCTACTTTGAGAAATTTTTCGGATTGTCCAATTAATATACGGGGTGATGGTTAAGATGAGCTAGTTGGACGTATCTCTCAAATTTATGAAAACAAAGAAAGAAGTGATTGATGAATATGTTTTTTTTTTTAAATTACATTCAACTAGCTTTCATTTCCAGTTATACTGGAAGTCGTTACATTTGTTAATTCCATTGTCAATTCTTATTTGAATTTATACAATCCAGTTATTGTCGTCCACGATACAGATGAGTACTCTGCACAATTTTCACAATATTTTTTGTAAAATCTGCTACATACCGGGTGATTCTCTAAGGTGATTCCCATACCTTTTTTATTATTGGAGATAGAAAAACGAAATTTGGAGGTTGTGTATTATAGTTCAATTTACATTTTTTGACATATTTACTTGCTTTGCTGTACTTCCGGCGGAAATGACCCCAACTTTCGAATTTTAAATGGCACATCCTATATATTTTTACTTATTTTGATCGACAATGACATTCTAAATACTTCACTTGTCAATATTTGGCAAATAAAATCATTTTTATTTTTTGATCTAGAATGCCATGAATCGTGTAAATCGCTTCATTCTCGATCAGGTAACATGGGAACACTACAACTATGAGGCTTATGAATTTACAGTCGTTTTAAGAATTATTTCACAGTCGCAAATATGAATTTTTCCAGTTAACTTAATTTTTTCAAATGGAACAACTCAAGAATGTACCTCGCAGGCCACTGAATAGGTCCATAAGTGCCAATCCACTTTTCTGGGAAGGCGTCATTTGGATGTTCTCTTACAACTTGAGAATTGTGAGGTGGCGCTCCATCTTG